>JAGDQP010016686.1:0-13756 GCA_022664845.1 Lepisma saccharinum
TTGTTACAAATTCAGAAAGCAATACTGATTTAAATAACTGTTCATAACACGTTAATAAATTTTGAATTGATTAATGCCTGAAATCCTTAAGGTTCTAAACGCCTCAGTAAGCCTGATGATACATTGTCCTATCGTTCCAGATCATAGTTATTCCTTGGGCAGTAGTGCTGCAGCTTCTCAAATTTGAAGGGCTAGTAGCTGCTGAATTTTGTGCAGTTTTGTAGAGAGATTTTATTTCATATTTTTTTATCTGTTTTGTATGTTTCTGTGTTTTGTTGCATAGGTAGAGTAAGACTTATAATATAACTAGCTGAAAAAAAAATGGTTAGATTTTGCATCTTATTCAGCTATGGCATTAATGCCATTAATTGTGTACATATTTAACACTATGCTATATTGCTCTTGAATGTGCATAAAATATCAGTTTTGTGAAATAATGAATTATTTACTTACTTGGTAAATGTAATTTCTGTAACTGTTATTGAATAAATATATCCTCAGCATTTCTCCACAGTGAGCCTTATGACCTTTGTCACAATATTTAAGCTGCAACGTAACAGTGGAAGAAGAATATGAAGTAGGAAGAGACAGACAGGAAAAATTAGAAAATGTAGAAAATTACTTTAAACTTAACCGGATAGTGTGGTCCATGTTGCTTTTTGTTCTTTTCAGTTGCCATTTTTTTTTCCTTATTCCATCAATTTATATATATTAAATCAATACATTACAGCCACATGTGAGTTAACCACAGCAGTTTATGGGGCAGACCTGTAGGAAGGCGTTACAAGTTGGCTGGAAGTCGCGACGTAGCAAGCTGGCCAGCTGCTGTTTAATGGCGCAAGTCTCGTTAGTTTAGAGATGTTGTGTACCAAGTAGAAAATCTTCCAAAATTGATATATATTTCTTAGTTTTTTTCTCTCTCTTTTTTTGTTTGTTTTGTTTTCACCATCTTCATTGTCTGCAGATCAAGGAAGAAGAAGGAAAGCATTCGTGACAGAGAAAAATACGAGAGAAGTTCTAATAGTCATATTCGGAATTGAACTATAGTAGTATACGAGAACTTTGAATTGTGTGCGATGAAATGTTAGCGCTAAAGTACAAGGCACATTTTTATGTGTGAACTTTCATTTACTATCCTATTTAGTATTTCATTTATTCAAAAGAACAGTAAACTCTTAATTATTAGTGTTATTCGTTCTACGAAACGTATACCAAACACTGAAATACGTTTGAAACTTTATGTAATTTGATTTGTCTCCAAAAGTAATTCAGTTGTATAAGTGAAGTGATATGTACGCGCTTTGGAAGTTGTGTATGTTACGTTAGATTCACGTTTCTCATATGGAAATTAATGGTTTAGTGCGCACGTGACATCTTTAGGAAATGTCCAATCCATCGTTAGAAAATGCATTTTTCATTGCAATATTTACACACATTTATTGATCTCTCAAATTAAATTCTTTAATCTTCGTTTTCTCTTGAAAAGCAAATCGTAATTTGCGAATTTCACTTATTTGCGTGTGTGTAAAATGGATTTTGCATTGCAGTGACACGTAAAGCATGCCTGATTGTTCTCAAAGTTTTCGTAAGCCATTGATAACATGTCAAATACAACAGAGGAAGTATCAGCTGAAAGCTTTTTGAATACGTTGTGGTGTTGTGTTTATTTCTCTGTTTTTGCATCCTCATCTTTTAGTTTCTAACTTTTTAAATGTGTTTTAACGCGTCTTTTTCCGCGGGCTCGCTGTCTTGTAGTATTCCGCGGAAATGAGAACTAGATATGTGCGGAACAAGTGAGCACCGAGTGAGGGAACGAAAAATCAATACGGGCCACTCGCTCGGTTGCTTGCCTGCTCCTCTCTTTCGCAGGGCCTGCCTATTACTGATGACTCAGTCACAGGGAATTGTGACGAGAATCACGGTTTGAATCTCTTGAACGAAAGTCACGATTCAGGAACAACATACATAATATTTAGTATTTTGAAATTGTTTCTCAGACTGGATATTTATTGCCTTCGAAATATGAGGAGAATCGTTATGATTAGTTCCGCTTGTACAATTTAAAAGATACAATTGTAGACATTTTGTGCACGTGTTTTATGTTACCGTCAACTGGGGTAACTTTTTGCAAAACTGATAAATGAAGATTTGTTAAGATTCTCTGGTTCTTACGTGAATTATAGAAGTCTGAGTTTGTATGTCAGTGTAGGGTGTGAAGTTCACTGAATATTGGAATTTGTTGCTGATTCATATAATTACAGATAGCAAAATAAAAAAAAAATCTAAACAGCACTTTTCTTTCAGTCAAGAAATATTTCTGTGTTTAGTGGTTGAAATTTAGAGCTAACCTGTTCCTGAGAATTATTTATTGTTCATTTGTTTTATATTAGAGCTGTGAAAGGGAAACAATGTTCTAAATTCATATTGAACTAATGTTTCATTCCCAATGTGTAATACTGTAGTTTCACAAGTTTGTTTTTTGTTGATTTCCTTGGTTGTTTTAAGTTAGGTGACTTGACTAAAACAGCAGGGAATTGTGATTACAAGGTCACCGCAATATACTCTGTATTGTTTTTGTTTGTTACAAACTTTTTTCTGCAAGGTGGAAACTTCTTATTTGACATTTGAAGTCATGTAGACTTTTTCAAATACAGCAGTTTTCCTGTTCGGGATTCTTTATTTTCAGTACAATTTTAAACTTAAAACTTAGTAGTCAATATTTGTACATCACACACACAGTGAACATTAGGCAATAATTCTTATATATATAGTAACGGATTTTCATGATTTAGCCATGAAATGAAAGGGGGAGATCTGCTCTTAATTTGCATGTCTAAAACAGAATACTCCAGTCATTAATTCAGAAAGTGTTTTTTTTTTGCTCGAAATTACCCCGTTTCCCGGGGCAACGTTGGGCATATCTGTATGGGATTTAAATTCTTACATTTCCCACATGCATTCAACACCCACATGCATTTCAAGGATATGTGAACTCAAAGCTACAGTTTGAAGGAATGTGTGAATTTATTAATTAGTACTTCGGAAGTTCTTACGAGTAATGAAAAATTGAAATACTAGGTTTATATGCTCTATTACTCTTTATGGAAGGAGATTACAAGTGATTCGAATTCCTCAGCATTTCAAGTTATGTGCCTACTATAGTTTATTTGATTTGGGTTATTCGTTGGTCGTAATAAATGGGATTTAGTATGTGCAGTGTAAATAAGTTTCACATCTCAGCATAAAGACTTCAGATGTCAGAAGAAGGAAGTCCTTGACTAATGAAATAGTACAAATGATTGTACTACATTGTCCAAGGAGACCAAAGAATCAAGTACACTTTATAGTATGTCTAGTATATAATTATCCTTGAAACAATTGTTGTATATAGATATTAGTTTGGAAGCACACCTTCATCTTGCTAAGACTACCGGTACTTTTCTCAAATGCACTGTAAAAGTTGAAAACACGTGTCAGTTCGGTTTCTGGACAAGTATCGTATATAACTAAAATGAGGCACCTGTTCCTCTTGTCTCTCAAATGTGGAGATAACTTAAGGCGTTCCTTATATAAAGAGTATAAATTGAACATCACTTGAAATTTTAACATTTTCTTTAACCATAGCATTACCAAGGTATTTTTGGGTCGCATACCAGTGGAAGGAGAGGGGAGCCTCTGAGACGCACAAAGAAAATGCCATTTTTTTCTCACGAAAACTATTTTATGCTGCCTGATATGACACTTTGGGTGTCTAAAACATCACTTTGCTTTATTCTATTTTATTACGATGTTTCTAAGTACAGTGTTGCAAACTATATCTATATAATTGAGTATGTGATAATTTTTTCTTTATGTTAGTAACTATGACATATTTCTTATACTTCTTTTTATAGAAAAACAATGAATAAGATCAAAAGCACCTTAGTAGAGTATAGTATATGCACGAAGGCATCTTCATACCACATTGCATTAGACACCATATTTCATATATAACATTTACAATATTCTGTGAATAGCCATTACCAAGGCGGGTGGGGGTGGGGTGGGGGGCTTCCGAGGCCCACAACGCATTATTTAAATTATATTTGGAACAAGACAAGCATTAAAAATAAAGCAAGTTCGTTGTATCACCAATGGGTTGAAGTCTGATATCTTTTTTTTTTTAGATTATTTTGTCGAACTAGAAATTATTTAAAAAAAAAAACAAATACAAAAAATAAATTTGTGGACCTCGGAGCCACCCCACCTCCCCCCTGGTAATGCTAGGGTTAATAAAGTTTATTGAACCTTCTTTGAAACTTCACTAAAAGCATACAGATGATTGTGTATAACTAATTTTACACTGAATATTGTGTCCATTATATGAAATCATAAATTTTAAATTTTATTTATGGGATTCAGGCTCAGACCGCCATCAAATTATTAGAAAATCCTTGCCACAAGGAAGGTTTAACGCTTATCTTAAGCCATCAACGAAGGTAAAGGATTTTCGTTACCAGCTGTCAGTCACCACTGTTGTTTAGAAGTGTCTACACGGTATCGTAATGGGCACAGGTAAATACCATAAAAATATATTAATGTTTCAGAATGAAAATCGAGAATGCAGTGCCGAGAACGTTATCACTCAAATAGTACTGTACAATGAAAATAGAAGGCTCTTGTGTGCCCATTAATTATGTTTAAAAACGGAATGGCTGCTCTGTACGGTATACCTTATGTAATTATTTGTATAGGGTGAACAGTAATCGTCCTTGTTGCTATGTTTATACTGGATAGTTGAACGTTGCTCCTACTTGTAATTAATTGCTATGGTATACTCCCAAAACTGGAAGTGGCTAGTTTCGTCCTCTATATCGATAAATGGGATTTTTTTGAATGAACGTCGCTAATTTAATGTTTATTTTGTTAGGATTTTTGAACCTGAAAATTATGTTCCTTGGCGGCCACTCAGCAAGCAAGAAATAAGGAGTAATCGAAACGCCGTATCCTTCCAAGTGATCATGCGTCGCTTTCATGTACTTCTATAGCTTTGCTACAACGCTAAATCGTTACGCCTTTCAGCATGTCTGGTACATTACAGTCATATTCATTTTAATGTTCTTATCAGGATTAGATATCATGACTGTTCTTTAGGCACGTGACATTACACAGCTACCCTCTATTAATGTTAGAAATAATTATGTGGAATGTTACAAAATTTTCTCTACTCAAAATAATACGAGAAGTGTGTGAAAAGTTTCCGGCCTAACGCAGAAGTAAGGCCTAACGCATCTCACAGGGGATAGCTATTTTGATGGAAACGTGAAAATACCCTTATGCTTTCCAGTTGCTGGAAGAAGTGGAAAGAACTTACACAGTAATGGGTACTAGGTGGAAGGCACTACCTGCTGGAGGGTATATTCTTCATAGCCGCCATCTTGAAGTCCGGCATATTGAATCTCAATTGATTTTCGTAAATAGGAAGGGGTAATGTAATATATCGGTCTGGGCTAGAATTTTACGGGAAATGTGTTTGTGAAGTCAGATTTGCGTAAATGTAACGTATTATTATGAAAGATAAGGGTACGCGAAATTACTGTAGGGTAATCATGCAATAACCTGAAAAATACCTATTTTCGTTTAGAGACATTGAAGGAAAGGAAACTCAGATTCATGAAAAACCACATCGATAAGGCACTATAACCATTTCATTTCCATTGTTTTTTTTTTTTTTTCATATTGCCTCTTTATCCCATACAAATGTCAAATACCCTTATATTTCACAATAATACATTTGCCGTTAAACTTCAGAATCGTATTTCCCGTAAAATTCTAGCGCAGAATGACACATTACACGACCCCTTTCATATTTAACAAAATCAACCGAGATTCAGTATGGCGGGTTTCAAGATGACGGATATGAAGAACATATGGTCCAATAGGTAGCACCTTCCACCCAGTAACAATTCATATGTATTTGCTTTCCGTTTCTTTCAGATGGCTCTCAACAGACAGTACTTGCCTTTAATTTCGATATCTCCCAGCGTAATATTGCGCTCGAGTGGCCAAAATTTCAGTTCTCACATATTGTGACATACTAAATATGGCGGAAGAAAAAAATATATTTTTTGTCTGCCCCATCAGTATGTTTGATCATTAGAAGAAAGATGGGTCGAAATTATTAATAAATATACGAAGAGCTCATTTGTTTCCATTGAAAGTATTATGAACTAGCTTGAGCGCTTCTGAGATACTACATCTTTGAGCGCTTCGGTAGATTGACGTGTTTACTTTCGTGAGTCAGTCATGTTAAATAATACCCTGTTAAATTTAGAGATTCTGCAAACGCATCTTTGCAGAATGAAAAAGAAAAGAAGAAGAACAACCGCCACTGCTAGCTATATCTGGAAGGGGACACTTCTTTCAAACTGGACACACGTCTTCGTTAAGTGCAGGAGAGAATGTTTTCTGACCTGCGGCAGACAGCGCTACTTGACCAAATAAAAGAACAAACTTTGCATGACAAACAGCGTGTAAAGTTCACAAGTATGTGTTACTCAATTTTAGTTGAAGATCAGTGGGGTTGTCGAGGATGACGATCTTTCTGATCAGCAATTTTCGTATTAGCAAGTACGCATTATTAATTTTTATCAACTTTTAAGAGCCTAGAACATTAACTCCATTGTGAACCACAAAATGAAACATAGAGCTTGCAGGCTTTGTTAATAGGACTGACCACCTGAAGAGAGAATTTAAGATTTTTTTTTTTAAGTTGTCCCTTTTCAGGTATTTTACCTTGAAATTGGCGGTTTTCATAATTGTTTTAAAATTTGAGCAAAATATTACCAGGAAGAACTTTTATTCAGGCTTCATTTTACTGAGACCTTCTCATCTCTATCCATACTTCTTGTAACACAATTGCCAACATGTGCATTTATGTCCTTTTTGAGTGTGTTTGAAATTGGTAAAACTGGTCACTCCAATGGCCAAATTCTACGAATGAAAGATTTATCTTTCATATTTATAGATTCTTGAACTTCCATCTTCTCTACCTTGAACTTTCCATGTATTATAGAATATAGAGAGGATCCTTTCCCCCAAACAGTTGTTAATGCTTTATATTTGTACGTCGCGGCGTTGAAACATGCACGCAATTGGCAGAAGGGAAAGAAATATTGCCTATGTTGAACAGGTCACTAGTAAATTTATTTTAAGCCTTATATTCAAGCACTCACTACTCTATTCTTGTATTCTTGTTTGCATTTTTCGTACGCTTGGAGGGGGTTAAACGAATCGTGAGTAATTAAGGTATTCACCATTAATTTTATGTACACTTCATCGGAGTTTAAATTTGTACGCCGTTCCTTGGGAACTGCGGAAAACAGTTCTGAACAAATTGAATCTCACTGCGTTATCCCTTTTCCGGACTAGATAATCAAAACAATGATCTCCAATAAAAGATGGCAGCACTACCTCCGTATATGTCTAATGTATTTTTATCGTTGTACGAAATTTCGTTGCTGCTCCTACAAATTCAAGCCTAGAGAGTTCAAACTTTCAGGGACCAATTCAAGAGCATGATCGATGCCGATTTTTAATTTTCTATTGTGTTCATTGTTGGAAAAGCTTCATTGTTATAGGTTTCGATATTCACAACAACAATGAAGCGATTTCAACAATGAAGGAAAACAAAAATACAATAATCGGCATCTATCATGCCCTTGAATTGGTTATGAACTTTCTTCCCTGAAAGTTTGAACTCTCCTAGGCTTGAATTAATAGGAGCAGCAAGGAAATTTCGTGTAACAGTGAAAATACATTAGACATATACGGAGATAGTGCTGCCACCTTTTTTTAGTTCGTTGCTTTAAATTATCCTTAATAATGTCTAATGACAGCGGTGGTAGTCAAGTTACTTTGTAGAATTTTAATATGTGGACCTTCGATATCTAGATGTTCAAGTGATTTAAGTACTCCTCCCAAAGAACGAATCGAAAGCTTTTTCAATATCTATGGATTCTTGATGACACAGTTGTAGTTCATATTCATTACTCCTTTGTGTAACCTTATTCTGAATTTCTGTGTGGTCCAGTATTTTAAAACCATGAACTATTTCCTTTCCCTGATGAAAAATCTAAGTTTCGCTCAATAAAATTCAAATTAATTTTTGTAAATATTTTGTACAAGACTGATAATGAAGTAGTAGGTTTATGGTTTCGACATATTCTTTATCCCCTCTCTTGTGAGAAAGAATAATAGTGTTGTTCCAAGTTGAAGGTATTTCTTTTTCAGGAGCATTAAGAATGGTTTGACATTTCATATTTTTACTTCCTCATTTAAATATCTCTGCTGTGAGTGTATCTCTTGGAGATTTCCCAGTCTTCATCCCGTTAACTACTTTATCTACTTTTTGTTTCATTACCTCTGGAGTTTGTACATAATTTTCTTCTTCTCTCTCTCTTTGTGGTTCTACACCTGTGTTATAAAGTTTCCTGCAGACAGTTTTAAGTAGATTTATAATTTTCTCCTTATTTCTGCTTATGGTCCCGTCTGGTCTCTTAACTGCGATTATATGTCTTTCTCCTATCTCCTGCGATTATATGCCAGCGTTTTGTTTCTTTCAAACTCTTGTTTTCCTCTTTTTTCTAATATTTTCGTTACATTTCGTACATCCTTTATTTTCTTCTTACGGTTCTAGTAATTTCTATGTATTAAGTCCTCTTTATTACTGTTTTCCCATCTTTCTTGCTTCAAAAGTTTAGTTTATTTTCAAGTTTTCCTGTCTTTTTACTTTCCGGTGCTTGCTATATGCTTGGGTGTCTGTAGTATTTTGGTAGTAGTTTATTTCTGGAATTGATATCATCTTGGTGTTGCCTCTCTCTTCGTAAACGCTGATTCTTGTGTTTTTTTTATATTTTTTTCGCTAATTTCGTTAGTCTAAAATTGTCGGTTTTCCTCCTACAATATTCTTTCTCTCTGATCTTGGTTTAGTTTCAACTTACATTTCGTCATCCTATGATCACTGGAGATTTTGAATCTGTTCACTCATGCCCTCGCAGCAAAATCGTTATACGGCTCATCCAAGCCGAAAGTGTGATTAACCCTTCTGGCGGTAATGCAGAAACTGACATCTTCCTTCGATTGCTAGGGAGATCCCGATATGAGGCGTAAATGGGATTACGGGCTGCAGTATTTTGAGTAACCATTGCATGTAAGAAATTGAAAAATTTTAGGCAGGAAAAAAAGGTACCTGATGAAACCAGCACAGAAAAAAAAAATGAAAACAGTTCTCGTCTGTACCACACCGAGAGACGTCCTTAGAAATGAGACATTAGGATTTTCATTTAATTTAAAATGAGAACATAATAATTTGGAAGTAAGATCAACAATCTTATTTTCAAACCGCGTTGTTCTCATTTTTAATTAAATCAAAATGATCGTACTTTTCATTTTAAAGGAAGTTATTTCTCGGTGCACAGAAGAGAACTTTTTTTTTCTCAATTTTAATAAATTGTTTTTCTACTGTGAGGCCAATAATATTACATCGAAAGAAAAAAACAGTTAATTCCCGTTAAAACGTTGTAAATAACGACATGGTTAGTAGTTCATATTGCTACTCTTTATTATTTGAGATGTAAAATTCCAGTCATATCGTTGATAAACACTTAGAACAATCTTGTACGTCAAAATACACAAACTTGCGCTGTCTGAAATCAGTTATTATTGTTTATCTCATTAAATTCAACAAAGTTTTATTTCTATTAAAAATTAAATTGCAGTACAATAAACCCATTGGCAAAGAATGCAACCTTTTAAAATTCAGGAGAAAAGAAACAATATTCTGTGAAAAATCAAAGCATATTTTTGACGTATAGGATACTTGAGAAAATGGAACAAAAATGACTGTATTGAAAATTACATTACCAGAAATATTTTATGCCAACTGTTTGAGAGAACATTTGTTTAATCATTAAACTTAGATACATTTACGCCGGACAAAATAATATTAAAGCACAAGTAAGCAATGTCGTCGCAACACGTAGCAAATTAACTAAATATATGGCTTTAGGAATCCACAGATTCATTGCCACAGTAACAAACGTTCGTTATTGGATTCTATCTTGGCAAGATCAAGCCAGTTTCCATCTCGGTCTTTCCAACGTACACTTCCCTCCAGCTTCCCAACCACGATGTGAGATAATCTTCGTGTTTTTCTACGTTACCTGCACATATTAACCCGATATTATGATTCTTATTATATAGGGGGAATCGTACTGTCAGCGAAGTTCTTCAGTATGAAGTTCCCTGCATTTTCAAGTCATCATGTCCGGTTTCGTCCCGTTTATATTTTTAGAACTTTGTTTTCAAAACGAACTAAAGATACATAAAATGTTCGTACTAAATAGGAGTGAAGGAATACCAGGAAAATCTTGGTGATGGGGCTTGTTCAGCTGTGAACAAATATTATGCCGCATATCTATGTATTTTCTTTTTTTTTTTTAAAAAAAATACAGTAGACGCCCTCTTAACCGACCACCATGGGACCGGACCCGTGGTCGGATTACGAAATGGCCGGTTAAACCGAATTATATGGAATACACCAAACATCACTCCACAGGATAACAGAAAAATTAACATACACTTTTTTTTTCTGTTACTGTATGTTTTAAACTAAGTAATTAAAGACTACATCTTTAAAAATACAAAGTCACAGTGGCTCAGTTGTACAGCGTTCGCCTCTGGTGTGTGTTCTCACTTGGAGCCCGGGTCGTGCCATGTGAGCTTTGTGGTGGACGGACACCGTGTGGTTTCCCCGGAGTTTTCCTGTTTTCTCCTGCTTTCCTTATTTGACCAATTCACCCAACACCCATCTGTTCTGCCTGTGCCTAAGTTGCCTAAAAGCCTTAAAAAAATAAAAAAATATTTAAAGAAGGAAAATACTTCTTCTTCCTTAGCTGAACGGCAGCTTGAAGCGAGCCCGATTAAATAGGTGTTTTCTGTAAATATATTGCAACATTATATTCGTTATTTTCATTTTTTACAGTAATACTCTGTTCTGGGGGCTCCATAGTGTAGTGGTTAGAGCGTTGGACTCATGTCCGCGTGGTCCCGGGTTCAATTCCCGGATAGAGTCCCACTTTCGGTGTCCACCCAGCATCGTGAGGCAAGGGTGGACACGTGGAGAGTCACGTGAATAAAGACGTGACAGCCACTCTCGGTCTAGAAAGCCCATGATACGCTTGTTCGTGGTCAGGTGCGCGCAATGCTGACCACACAGCCGTCACTCAGGTGGACGCAGTTCCACTAGCCGCGGACAGATGGCGTTGAGGCTGGCTCAGGACCTATCGGTCTGTTACGCCAGTGGTTATTATTAATACTGTGTTTTAACTTAAGAATTTTCACATTACATTTCACTAACATACGATAGTGGAAAAACATGAAATGTAATGAATTTACTGTGTTAGGAACAGCATCCAAATGTTCTTTTCATGGGCGATAGATCTCCGATATTGGGTTAATCTGGATTACACGACATCCACTATTCGTGTCCCAATATTCTCACCAATGTTGCCAATCTTTTAAAATTTTAACAATAGGAACAATGTAATTTATAGAAATAATATACATAGTTACAATGTCAGGAATATTTTGTTGTTTCCATAGCTGATAGATATCCGGCCGATTCTAATAGATCCACCATTCTAATCCGGGTGCGACTACTTTCTCAAAACAAACTACGTGAACAAGTTGACATACTATAGAACCATAGAGTGTAGTTTATATAGAGTAGTGTGATTTGACACACTGCTTGGAAATGATTAAAAATACCCTACGGTCCTTAAGCCAATTAGTCTCCAGAGTATCCACGTCTCTGACGTTGGAAACCACCAATTTTCTTCCATACCAACTGAACGTAGAAATAGCGAGAATACAGTGAAATTTACACAAAGAATACAATTGGTTCGTCTGGTGGGTTGAGATTATCCAATCCGTTGTTCTATAAAAAATAATTTCTGGACTATACTTACATTTAGGTTACACTGATTCCATTTGAGGAGTTGGATGGAAGAACCACTTAACTCGAAAAACGCAGTTCTCAGAAGAACGGATTCTGAAGTTTTCCATGTGATTTTACCAGATTTCCTGTGCTTGTAGAGGTTTTTGACATAATATGGAAAAGTGTTGCTTATAACCCTAGGAAGACATTGGATTAATCACAGGAAGCTATGTTAATATAATAAAGTAATTAATCACAGAAGTTAAGCAGTGTTTCCATAAAAGGAATATATGCACGGCGTATCCACATCAAACTTCCAACGAATGTTCTTGGGCATCCGAGAAAAACTACTATCAGTTTCCACATCGCCAATCATCTCCAGTTGTCAGTATTGCCACCTTATGATAAAATATAATATCAGGCTTGTATACTGTGTAACGCATCTACACCAAAGTTTGCAAGGTTATTCTTCTGTCGGCCAGTGTTGCATAATTTAATTGCAAATTGAGTTTTTTTTTTAAAGCTTCTGCAAGAACTTCGATACTGTTCCTCGTATCCCCACCGAACTGGCATGAATACTCTTCGGCACCCTAGAAAAACAATTAGGTGACGGTGATTGAATTGTTATTTACTAAGGACGGGACCTACACTTTAACGTGGGCTCCGAACCACTTCTGTCCCCACCGGAAATCGAACCCCTTAATCCCTTGAAGGTGACGGTGAGCAATATGTGCGGATAATTATCCAAGATAATACAGAAGCTAGAACTCAGATAAGAAGTAATGTGGGATTGACACGCCAAATCCCTGTTATGGTTGGATTACACCAGGGTTCAGACTTCAGCCCGTACCTCTTCAACATAGTCATATACGTTATAGGATGTTAGAGATGAAGTAACCTGGTGTATGATGTTTGCCGATGATATTGTACTATGCAATGCTAATAGTGCAGAACTTGAAAAGAAAGTAGAGAGTTGGACGAAGTGTCTGGAAGATAGAAGCCTAAAGCTAAGTAGAAAGAAAACTGAGTATCTTTAGTATAACGGAGAAGAAAATGGGGAGTAGTGATGTTGCAAGAAGAACGACTGAATAAAGGGAAAGTTTTAAATATTTAGACTCATCTTAGTGGGAATGGCGATTTGGACTTTGAAACAACACACAGAACGCAAGAAGGATGGCGAAATTGGAAGAAAGTAAGTGGCGTTCTCTGCGACTGTAGAATCACGGTGAAGAATAAAGGGATAGTTTTACAAAGAAGTGATTAGACCAGCAATGCTGTCGGCGCAGAAACATGGCTAATAAAGAAAGCACAAGAAAAGAGATTAGATATTACCGAAATGAGAATACTACCGTGGATGTGTAGGATAACAAGAAGAGAGAGAGGGAGTGAGAAATGTGAGAGTAAGAGGTACAACCAAAGTTGTAGAGATATCTAAGAAGATACAAGAAAGAAGACTGCAGTGGTATGGACATGTAATGAGGAGAACAAATGACTGTGTAGTCAGAAGAGTGATGGCAATGGAAGTAGGGGGCAAGAGAGGTAGAGATAGGCCAAGGAGGAAGGTTAAGAAGAATCTCCGTGAGAGTGAAAAAGTTCAGGACAGGGCTTTGTGGAGAAGACTCATCAGAAATGTTGGCCCCGAGACGGAGAGAAAGAAGTAGTTCTCTACTTCTGGTATACGGCAAAGCAGCTTCTTAGATTCACTCCTGTTTCTTTAAAAAGTCATTTTAGATATATTCTACTAACATTTTGCGGTACTGATTATAACGATTTTCCAAT
>JAGDQP010016686.1:14156-40065 GCA_022664845.1 Lepisma saccharinum
TACTTAAAGCAGTGAAATCTGTATATAATATTATATGTATATATTATATATATTCATTTAAATTGAATTTTCCTTCAGCATACTATATCTTAAAAGCATCCTGGTTCAAAACATTTAAAAGCATCCTTGAACCATTTAGGGGCTTACAGGGTTGGCATTGACATTGTATTTATTATGAATATTATTTGACAATAACGCTTCCCAATATTTAATACTGCTTTCACTGCTTTAAGTAAATAATAATTTAGCCACCACCTATTGTTTGTTTCCACTCATCTAGTTATATATATCGAACGCGTTTAGCATAAACTTAGATGATATGCTATATACCGACACAAACTAATCACATTCAATTAACACTAATTTAGTTTTGAAATTGATATTTTTTTTGCGAATTTGGTAATGAAGTTGACCCTAGCTTAAAGTGCATGTTGCATAGTTTTTGTGATTAGACAAGCTCACACAAAACAATTACGGCACAAAGCACAAATGATTCAGTTTCGAAATATATATTTTCTTGGAGTGCAAGCGTGAAGCTTGCCCTCCCCCCATTTATGAAAGTAGCACACGTTTGCGTCAAATTCAGCATTAATTATTCTTTTCATTGTTCAATTCGTGTTTGAGACGGGAACGATCCGAGCTGCCGCCCATCCTGACTTAGTTTTGTTTTGCCAGCTCAGTCATACCAGGATACCAGGGAAATGCCAGGATCGTACCTACTACTTAGACCCTGGCCAACTTCCATCCAAATTCCTATTTCTCACCCTATCCAGGCCTGTTCCTGAGATGCCTAAAGGCAATTTGAAAGGACCTCTAAAAATTACAAGACATGCCACCATACAATGGTCAGCTCGCAGTGTCGCGATTTCCAGCTAACTTGTAACATCTGCCTTCCCCTTATTTCAGTGCGATGCTGGCTTTCCAAAATCGAATGTTGCCCTTTTTTTTCGACAAGTTCGATACAATTGAAACATTCTGTGGCGCAATTCAGAACATGTGAAGCGCAAGTGATAGACATTGTTTGCAAATTCGAGCGTGAAGTTAAGAAGTTGATTGTTTCTTATTTTAAGGATCAAGTTGAACACAAAAAGACTTTTTATGGCACATCCCGTCACCAACGATTGAAAGCATCCGAATTCCTCACAGATTCAATGGTGCATACTTTTGTGGAGGGCATGAGCACAAATAACTTTTTATGGCACGATCCGGCACAGACGATTGACAGCAATTGACTTTAAAAATTCATATTTTCTCCGATTTTGAGTGTGAAGCTTTCGCCAGTCTTTTATGATAGAATCCTGCCCAATGAATTGACACAACTTGAGGTTCGAAATTACAACCTGCCCCCTCCCCAGGTAAGTATAATATCACATATTTTGTTATGAGCACAAATAAATTTCATATAGCGTGATCGGGAACAGTTAAGGTGGCAATTGTTATAAATGTCCGAAATATTTCCGACGAGTTGAGCACAAAACATTTTTTGGCGTTATCTGTCTCGAACTAAAAACAAACGATTGACGGTAATTGAGTATCGAAACAGGTAATTTGATCTTAAGTAATATATTTTCCTAAGTAGTAAGTAGTCTACTTAAGTAATGAGTAATTTTCCTTATTAAGTAATTACGTAAAAACTAATAAGTGATTAACTTAAATACAAAGTGATTATGTTCTTAGGCACAGTACACAACACTTCTTGTTTTGTTGTATATAAAGGAGACGAAAACAGACTAGAATAATGGTGAATTGCTGCTTCAACCTGCGATTGATAATTAAGGAGGATAATAAGTGAGGATTTAAGTGTTTAATTTGCCTTTCATCAACAAATGGTTATATTATGTGCGTGTTCTGTGTATGGAGAGGGAATATATCTGGTTCCACATGGTGAGCGGGATAAGTCGGCTGTAGTGTGCTCATTTTAGGCTTCAGCAGAGCAGCTGTGAAACCTTATACAACTCCTCTGTCGACAGCTTTCAACTCAGGAATTACTAAAGCTAGGAAGGTGGTCGAGGTGTTGGTGGAAAGGTCGCGTCGCAATTCCAACGGAACGCTGATCGTCCAGATAGCATGCTCACAGCTGAAGCCTGGCGGTAACTTATATGCCTCCCATCTGGGCTCCGCCTCACTTGTTTTAATCTAAATTGCTGTGTTCGACTCCAGGGTCCGCTCGCCCTTCACGGCCTTTCTTTTCTTCTGTCACGCCAGGCGAATGATGGAATGATACCTTGAATTAAGACTAGAATTGTGTGCATTGCCCTTTCTTCTTCCACGATTATAGTAATAACATCAATGGTCAGATATACTGGAGCACGTAATACTGTGTAACATGTTGAGACTCAGTTTACTTAAGTGGAGGTATATTAATTTTATTTTTGTGTAAACTAGGTGATGTAGATTATCAAGCGAATCAAATTCACAGCAACTGAAAAGTTTCACTCACTTTTTGTGTACATCTAAAAAGATGCTTAAACAACAACTTGAAGATCAAGATAGTTAATAAAGAAATCAGTGTTCCAAGAAGAAATAATATAAATATTTATTATACTCGCTACAGTATTCAACTTCAATTTGAGCAATATATTTGTCACCGGTTGCATCTTTACAATTATTCATATTCCGTGCCGTAGAGAATGAAATCACTTATTTATCTCGGTCACCGGAATTGCGGTAACAGTTAGAAAGAATCAGTGGAACGTATCTGCCCCCGTCACTGATGTTCTGTGCGTGTCCCACTTCGCTGTTCCACGCCAACACCAGAGGACGTTTCTCGATCGACGACCCATGACCTTAGCGGGTCAGCAAAGACCTGTTCGCGTGAATCCATGACCTTTGTGGTGTATCTATTGTTTTTTTAAGTGATTGTCAACACTATTCGGTCAATGTCAACTTGAATCTCTCATTCCTAGTGTTTGTCGAGATATTTTAGACTTGAAGACTCCTACGGCTGGTGGGTGATTGTGTTTTTTTTTTTTCGAGTGCCAAAATTTCTGCAACAACTGACAGTAGTAGTAGTAGTAGGTTAGATTTTCGCCACCCGCAACGCGGCGTAGACTGCGGATGGTTTTAACGTTTTCAAAGTAGTGTGTTTCTCCTGATAACTGTTTTTGTAAGTTAAACAGTGTCGTTTCGTTTTCGGTTACTCATTTGTTTTGTCGTTAATTTTGGTGGTGTTGGTGTGTTTTCGTGTTCGTTTGTTGTTTGATATATTTTTTGTATTGCGGTTGGAGATCATTAATCAGACGCCTTGGTGGTGGTTTTTCGTATTGAGGTAAGTGGAAATGATTTTATGACACATTGTTTTCTGTTGTTGGATTGTCTCAAGGTTTTGTTATCTTCTTCTTTACAACAGCGTATTGAATATTTTTACTTCTTGCTTTGTAATCAAATGATGCAGTGCAAAAAATAGTATTCATACCCCCCGTGTTGAAGGTCGCGGACTACGGATCTTCATTGCGGAGGGTGTATAGGTTCGAAATCTTTACTTGCAGCCATTGGGCCAGAGATATTTCTCTGGCTTCCTCAAGATCACACCAGGCGATTGTCAGAATGGTACCGTAGATAAATCAAGGACTACTACTATATTCACCTTCTCTCATAAACGAGTAGGACTAAGAAACAGAGACTGGCTATAGCAAAATTTATTGAAAAGCTCTAAAATGTAACGTTTCATGATATCATTTGTTGCGGACTCTTATCCGAGAAACTTGTTTGGTAAAGACAAGTTAACCAACATGGTAAAAGAGTTCTGTTGTTTTGTTATATCATTATCGAGAATAATTTCATGACATTTCTCTCTGTCTTTTAAATCTTTCAACATTCCCATGTTATAACTTCGTAACTTAAAGCGATTTGTACACTTACAATTTCAAGCTTCAAATAAGATCTTTTTCAATTATCAACAAATAAATATAGTCCCAAAATTAGTTTTATTTGCGATTTTCTGTGTAACAATTCAATCCAAAACGGTTCATATTGAAAAAAATTCACTGGATGTTAGAAGTCAGGTGACAAATGTTAGATATTCATTCAGTTATGTATACACGTGTAAGTTTTTCGCTGTTACTTTTAGGTGTGTTATAATTGCAGCCTTTGTTCCGAATCACCACCTTTCTTTCGTAGAATTTGTTTATGAAGTTGAAATACGGAGAATGGTTCTTATAAGTTGTTGAAAACTTTATAGAGATTTCAATGGGTTTGAATTAAATTGGAAACTCTATTTACAAAGATTATGATTATAAAGTTCATTAATCGTATTAACGTAGTTAGAAATATTTTTCGACTTTCCTTGTGGTTAATTCTTTTTTTTATCGCGTACTTAAGTGAAGAATATATTGATCTACAAAAGAACCCTCAATTGTATAGTCATTGTTGGAAGCTTGTTACAAGGAAACACGAATGGCATTGTTGGTAAGAAAGTAGGAAGTTGCCTAGTACTAATACATTGTAAAATCGTGCGTTACATTCAACAGCACAGAAAAGAAATAATTGGAAGATAAAACAATATTTTGTATGATTAACCATCTCAGTGTTCAGCGCAATAGCTTGAGAATTAACTGACATTAAACACCAGTTTCCAGTGCAGTCATGAATGTTCAATATACAGGTACATTATTTTCTTATCTCACAATGAAAATTACCTAAAAGAGTATAAAAATAACATTGAAAGATCACTGTGTAAAACCTTGATATCCCAAGTGAATATTACAATGAAATTTGCAAGCAGATTTGTAAGAAATGCGGTGAAGAATTCAGCAGTATCTAAAAATATTCTCCCAAAAGTCAGGATAGATTTCTTTGCTCTCCTTTCGTGTTGATCATAGAGTAACATGTGTAGGCCTATAATAAGGATATGTAACTTTGATAATTGTTTATTCTTGTTTATGTTATACTTTTTTGTTGATACAGCGTTGATAAGGAAATGTTTTTTTCACACTAGGGAGTTGTGTGCATGAAATTCTATCGTAAACAGTAAATCCTTACAACAGCCTACCATTTCAGTTAATTTGTGTTGTTGTTGTTTTGTAATTGTTTTGTTGTTGTTTTGTAATTGTTTCTAAATCATCAAATTCTCTATAATTTCGAAGTCCCCTAGGACATTACTAGAACTGAGTAACTACACATCAGTAAGTCGAAGCATGTGTAGATGATTGCAGTTGATTTAAAAGACTGAAACATGTTTTTTCTGTATTCTAGAAATAATGTGAATACATTAACATTTTTTACAATAGGAAATACAAAATTACTATTGGAATAGGTAATTCGTTTTTAATCGGGGCGAGAGGTGACGTTGGGTTAGAAGTTGTGAATTACTTTTTCGTGGTGCAAGTTTTCTATAAGTAGTTACTTTGATTTGGAATTCCGGAATAGACGATCTTGTATTCTTGGGTCAGAGATGTGTGTGTAATGGAGAGTAAAAAGAAAGCATTGAAAATGTTCGACCTAACCACTGGAATACGCTGTCAACTGTAATTCTACTTAAAAAGTTCTCAAGTGAAAGGAACAATTGCGCTACATTTCATTTGTAGGCATAATCCTATTCACTTACTAATTGTATACTGTTGAAGATATTTTATCATTGTGTTTTCTCTGGCGTCATAAGCGGACAGTACTTGACTCCATTTTTGGCTAATGAAGCTTTCCGCCAATTTGTTCGAGCGCTATGGCGTAGTTCTAGTCAGTATTAACTCCAAAAATGATTCTCAATTAGTAATTGCTCTGTGTATTGCAACGTCACTCTGCAGTGTTAAAATGGAGTAGTTAATCCTTCCTCTGGATCCACAGTAACTTGGTAACATTCAACTGGTATAGTTTCTAATATTTTATGTGTGCGGATTCATTGATACTATGAGGCTCGTTTTACATCAAAGCTTCTGACTGATCCGCTATACACAAGGCATTAAGAGAGTGGAAAATCTCGGAACCTTCAGCCATGACAGTGGGAAAAAATAACTATATCCAAAAAGAATATGGTTTAACTATACTCTTGCTTATGTGAGAATAAATACAAATTAAATCTTTTGCACTAGTTTTTTTTTATATAATGTTCTGCATACACAAAATTAATTTTATATAATCCATGCACATTACATAATTAGAAACAAAGAAACCTCAAAACATAAAATTAGTTTCTAAAAGAATCTAAAACATTATTAAAGATTCAAACGAAGAGTCGAAATAGAACAATATTACTTCCATTATATCTGTTCGACCCTGCAAGCTCACCAAAACGATTCTATCACCCATAGCCCACAAAATACAAAATTGTGTCACGGAAATCAGAAGCATTTGACTAAGAGCTTTCAGTTTTTATGCATGATGCATTTTCTTTCTGTTTTTGTACCTTCAGCACATGTGTAAAAATTTAATAATCTTATGCTTAGAGCTAGGATTTTTATGTAATATCATATTGCAAAATATGTACATAAATATGTAACAAAAACAAATGAAATAGGCCTATGTAGAATAAGGTTAAAATATATAATACCAAATAAACCAAATATGTGCTGCAGGGATAAACATTTAGCTTTGTTTATATTTTCATATACACAAAGTGATGCAATGAATGAAGCTTTTCATAATTCAACTCACTAACACTTTGATGCATAGTAATTTCCCATATTTCTATGTAGTTTACGTAAAATTTTGCGTATTTATTGCAGCAATAAACATTTACCTTCGTTTATCTTCTCATAGATACAACGCTGATTTAATAAATGATTAATAATTCACCTCACTAACACATTTATGAACTATCAGGTAGTTTGCCATATTTTCTACGGTCGTAGATCGCCGCCGATCAGAACGGATATATACTTGTATACTGAAAACGAGCTTTCCACGTCGCAAGGTATCACTGTGTCGCAAGTGGTCCTGTCATCATGCTTATTTCGAACTACATTTACTCCATAAAATGTCTGGGAATCTTCTATGTCCTTTGGGGAATCCCTTGTGCATCCATTGCGTAGTTTTGAATAGAGCAGGTTTGAAATCTTCTATGTCCTTTGGGGAATCCCTTGTGCATACATTGCGTAGTTTTGGATAGAGCAGGTTTGAAATCTTCGAGGATACCGTGCTGCCTTAGTTCTACTGCTAATGGTATTGGAAATATCAAGCTCTTAAATTCATTTTCCGAAACCTACATTCCCTATAGAGCCGAAAAAGAGCATTTGTGCTCCCTAGATGTTTTGTACTCCCCCCCCCCCTTATATTCATGTCAGGAGTCTAATGACGTGGTTTTGTCGATATTGTTTTGCAACACCCTGGAGATACTGACAATCTTGAATCCCTCTCTGCCCCGTGGAACATCTTTAAAGGTAGTCGAAATGCGAAGTTTAGAAAGAAAATCGCAAAATACGTAAAATAAAATTACTTGTGTTTCAAATCATTAACATTTCTACTTTCTAGCGTCCTACATAGCTGCAGGTGGAATATGTAATTACATAAAAATCCTAGCTTTACAGTTATGCTACACTCATGTAATACTAAACCCGATTGCAAATTACAGCTAAAACACCTCAACTGCCAAGTCTTAATTATATATCGTAAAGGTAAAACATTTCATGGGGTTGAAACCTTTTCTGTCGTGGTTAGCGGAAAATTGAAAGCATTTAAAAATTACCCTGCATTCGCTGTTATATCTCTTATTAAACGTCATTCAGAACTATAATAAAAATTTACATCTATTTTCCTCTTTTTGTCAAAGTTGAAAGAATTGATATGACTCTGGAGTAACTAACTGTTGATAGATATGTCGTGCTTTCCTGTTGACCTTGGATAAATTTCATGGTTAGTGGCGCCTTTCATGCAGTGAACACGTTGTTGCTTCGCACCTTAATATAATACACTATATTGATTATATGTACTTCGTGGGCGATTTGCATGTAGGAAGGCAAATATGAATTCTACTACCAGTTGATACGAAACATGAAAGTTCAGGAAGTTAACATTTTCGAAATTTTAGTGATTTTTTTTCTGTTTCCGTACCTAGCGGCCGTAGCTCAGTTAATAGAATTTTAGCCTCGTTCGGAAGGTCATGTGTTCAAACCTCGCAGCCAGCAACCTGAATAACGTTTCCCAGGGTTTTTCTTAGTTATACAAGGCTAAAGCCGGGATGATGGTACGTTAAAAGTAAACCCTGCCAGACTTCCTTACACTGTATCTATTTCCCTTCCAATTTGAATTTATTTATGGCCTTTAGGCATATATGCCGGCATAGGGGAGGGGAAAGGGTGCAGAAAAGAGTCGGGCAGAGCCTTAGTTGACGGTACTATCCCAGTATTTGCTTGTTGTGACTAAGGAAAAACTTTGGAAAACATTAGTCAGGATGATTGGCCGCTGGGATCACCACTCCTCTCCCCTAACCCGACCTGGACGTACCATGTATAAAGACTATAAATACAATTGACTTCAATTTAATCTAAATTTCCGTCACCGTTTCCTAGGAAATTTATGCGTGGATAAAATGCTTTGGAAGATGCTAATAGATTATGTTTCCTATTCAGAGCTTAATAGGTCTGCTCAGAGTACATTTTGGATCCTACCATCCTGATGTTTATCAGTAATTAACAATATAGCGTGTAGAATACACTGTCTCAAGAGGATGTATCTCAGTATAATAAGAAAATACGAATCTAGACCAAAAGCGCACACAGAACGCAGAAGAGATGCTTAAAAACATTCTTGACAGGCACGGCATATATTGGGTTGGTGCGAATGAAATGACCCCTTTGACACCTTGTAGGAAACGCATCTCAGCAACACAATACAGGGATCGACTGAGTCACGCGTCTAACGTCATAAACTCTGTATACTTCCAGCAAATAGGTTGGGGTACCCAGAAAGTGTGTTGTTGAACAGGGTCGTATGAAAGGGCACCATGGAGAACACACTACTGCGAGTGATTTCTCTATCATGTTCGAATGAGCTGCTTAGGAACACTTGTGGAAGCGACCTCTCGAACGGAAAAGTGTTCGTGCCAGTTCAGGTGAGTTAGGTATACACCATACGGTAAAGTGAAATACACCATCAGTGGGATCGGTAAAGTGAAAAAGTTGAACTCGTAGGTGCCACATGAGTTGATGCCGGCCAACAAGAATCACGTCTGGAGGTACAGTTCTCTGAGTGTAAGGAATAAGCGGGAAGGTTTCCTGCATCGGATTGTCACTTCAGATGGGAAATGGATCTGCTATAACAATCGTAAACGGTTAGGGCAATGGTTGGATTGTGATCAACGTCCTGGACGATGACCGAAGCCACTACTCCACCCACAGAAGGTGTTGTTGCTGGTATGTTGATCTATGGTGAAAGTGATCCATCATGTCTTTCTCAAGCGACGTGAAACCACCACTGCAGATTGCTACAGTGCTGAACTCCATGAAATGCACCGCAAACTTGTCCGGAAACATTCAGAAATGGTCAACAAACATGGTTGCATGACAATTCCCGCTTACAAGCCTCGCAAAGGACAGTGCAGACTCTCCATGAGTTTCAGTATCAAACCCTTCCTCACCCACCGGATTGCCCCAATTTCTCTCCCACTTACTACCATCTCTTCTGGCATCTCGATCACTTCTTGGCAGGGAAGGCCTTCCCTGATGATCGGGCTGTGCAACATGCAGTTGAGGATTTCTTCGCGTCACAGATTCCAGGTTTCTTTCATCGCGGAATCCAATCCTTGGCTAAGCGATGGCAACCTTGTGTGGATGCAGACGGCGGCTACTTTGATAAAACCAGGCAGTATAGTTTTAAGTCTTTTGGCCTTTGGACGTGACGCACCTGGGGCTGGCGTTTCATTCGCATGAATACAGTTAATGATGTTCGGCATGATAATTTTGTTATCTTTGCTTCCATAGAGTTAGAATTCATTGCTAAGCCCTACCGGGGACATTAAAAACATTATCATGCTAATCATGTTGGAACCAGTGTCAAAAGGATTAATTGTGATCAACTATATTTAAAAGTAAATTAATTTAAGATGTTTGGTATTTTTTTATTATTAGAAAACTTGTGTCTTCAATGTGTATTAACTTTTCTGATGATGTGTTATAGTCATCTGTGCTATTTCCTAAATTCGGGTTTAACTTTCAATTTATTGAGAGAATAAATAGGAAGTGACATTTATGCACTTGGATAACATTTTTATCAAGCTATATTCCCGAAAATTTAAGTATTTTGCCTATAATTATTTGTTGTAATTTTGAAAAATCGTTAAAAAAGATAGATAGATCTCTTAGTTCACTTTGAAGAGTTTCCGAGATCAAGTTGCTTTGCACTTGCAGTCTTGTTGACTAGAGGTCAGACTTATTACCTTGGTGTATCGGAAGGAGTTTTTTCTCTTATTTTCGTTGTGATCATTATTAGAGATGGGTCGATAGCAAAATTTCTCGATACTCTATATCGGTACTTGTTTCAGAGCTTCGATACTCGATACCCGATGCTTTCCTGAACAGTGTTCTACGATATAAATAATAATTAATAGTAAAATTCAAATATACAAATTTCCTATGTTAACTCTTTGACTTTATTAACTTATTCTATTTTAAATGCGTTAGTCAAAAATGGGTTTATATTACGCATTGTTGACTACTTTCTTATACATACATGATAGCAGAGAGCGCCTTTCTAACTTCTGAAACAATACTGTTAGCATATAGCTCACTTTATTGAGTATATAAAAATAAAAATAAAACGAGCAATACCAACATATTAACCTGCACAAACATTTAATGACTGATAGAAATATTAAGTTTTTGTTAAGAAACACGAGGATTTTCATTCTATTGGGATCAAGTTGAGTCCTTCTTTTGTTACATATTATTCCTGTTGTGCTACATTGAGCTCTATGTAACAATATTGGAGTGATCGGCTAGTACCGAAAGGTAGACACGAGAGCAAATATTTAACCTCGATCATCCATTTCCAGTCTAATCCAATCAAACTGGACAGTATATCGCGGTGAAGAAATTGGTATCTTGGCAAATACTCGATACTTCAGGGAAAAATATCTCTATCGAAATACTCAATATTTTTAAGCGGTATCGAGTATCGAACTAAGCGATACTTTGCACAATAATTTATTAGCAAGTCAGTCCAGTCTTTGAGAGAAGGATCCAAGAAAAGGAACACGTCCAAATTTAGATGTCAGTTGTGAATTGTGATATGTGCTGGCCACAGCGATAGAAATGACGTCATATTTCCCGGCAGCCACAGAAGTTTTATATGTAGTTCTTTTGTACCACTGTTTATTCATAAATTTGCGTACGTCAAGGAAACAATGTCAAGTATCGATGAAGTATGGAGATACTTTTGAAGAGTATCGGTATCTTTTACTCGTTACTTTTTAATAAAGTATCGTGTATCGGTATACTTTTTTCTTGGAGTATCGGTATCGAATATAGACGCAGAAGCTCAGAAACAATTTTCAATTTCAGTAGGTAACATATTGATCTTCATGTTCAACTGTGGTCTTTCACTTCTCACAATGTATTCCTGAAAACACCTATTTCGACTTGAAATAACGATGAAAATGAACCCCAAATGCGTACAAACCCATATCGATAGTACAGTATACTCAGGAACAATCTGTAGGTTTCATTTCCGTCGGTATTTCGAGAAGAAATGGGTGGTTCCAGGCTATTGTATGCGTTACATACCCTTATCTCTCACAATATTACATTTGCGGCAAAACTGACCTCAGAAACGTATTTCTAGTAAAATTCTAGCCCAGAGTGACATATTATACGACCCGCTTCCCATTTAAGAAAATCAATCGAGATTCGATATGGTGGACTTCAAGATGGTGGCCATGAAGAATATACTCGCCACAAGGAAGCGCCTTTCACCCAGTACCCATTACTGTGTATTTGCTTTCCATTTCTTTCAGCAATTTAAAAATATAATGGTGTCCCAACACTTTTATATCCCTCTCCACAGACAGTAATATGACTATTATATCATAAATATCTCCCAGACCAATTGGGCTCGGGTTGCCAAAATTTGCATGCGCACATATTTTGACATCCTAATCATGATGTGGATCAGTATGTTTGCTTGCGAGAAGTCATATGCATAATATTGTTACTGGAGTATGTGCAGAGGAAGACATAAATTTTAAGAAAATGATTAACGTAGAATATTTGTTACTTAAAGATTATACAAGAAACATGTGGATTTTTTACTATAGTTAAATTTAAAATAATCTTTTCAAATAGATATGTGGTACAGAATGTTTTGAGACCAAGAATAAGGGACTGTAATTGATTACTGATAATGAACAATAATTGTGCTTTATGATGATAAATATTATTCATTTTGTTTCATTCTGTAGCGCATTGATAGCTCTGAGAATACAAGACAATCACCCTATTTCTAAAACGTAGACGTAGGCTAAACTGGCGCATTCCAAATTGATGTTTAATCCTAAATTTAATTTAGACTAAATCTAAACTCCTATCAAGTAGAGGAATCTAGACCTGTTGTGCGTCCTTTCCCCTGTATAGAACATGTATGAAATACCACGAGGGAGGAAAATGTACAAACAGATCAAATTGTTACAAATTCGGGGAATTCCACTTCAGTTACAGCCGTAAAATCATACTAAATAGAAACTATTGTGCCACTTGCATGAAACAGAGACACAGAACTGCATCGACGAACTGTCGTCCTTTGCGTTCCTTACAGTACAAGTCGTTATTACCAACCACAAATATAATTAGAGATAATCAAACAAGTTCCCATGATATCTATAGTGACACACAAGTGATGGAGCCTCCATTGAAAGAAACACTTGAAGAATTCACAACAAAGTTATTAAAATGGATGTCAGCAGTTGTAACTTTAGTTTTGAATAATGGATCCCAACAGAAACTGCATGCCGCCATCAATAAGGTCTCTGAAGAAATCTTTCAATGTCGCCTAAACATTATTAGTTGTGTTGATGACCATCCCTTCGTGGGACATGAAGCATTTATGAAGAAACAAAAAGCAAATAAAAATACGTAGAACTAGATAGAGAAAATCTCTTCAAAATTTTTTCAAATAAAAAATCGTAATTTCTCAAGGAAAAGGCACTTCGAAAATCATCCATCCAAAGTAACTTCCAAAGTAACCTCTTCAAATCATTCCTTTCTATCCAAAAATACACCTATTTCTTAACCTTCTACATAAATTAAATTAGAAAGACCAAATTTACTCAACTAACTAAATAAATTATGGTTTAACTTAAGGAATAATTTCACTCTATATAAATGAAATCATTAACTTAAAGGGCGCACTTCCGATCTACTCTTTCCCAACTAGTGCTCAATAACTGCACTTTTGATGCACTTACAGCTGAATTTTTAGTGCTGATTTCAGTATATCTAACCACTTAACTACACACACAAATAATCTTATTGTTAATTCAAAGGACGAAAGTAGCAGTTTCTAAGGCTAGAAGTCCCTCCTTGGGCCGTGCAGTCCTTGGGAAATTTACTACAGATAGATAATCTAATAAACTACGTCTTTACAATCAGCCCATTTAAGCGTAACAAAAATATTTCGGTGCGTAGAATATTAAATATGGCACTGAACATATAATATTACACAAAGCAAACATATCAAACCAATTAGTATAACATACGTTTTGTTCTTGGGAACTAAGTATTGATCACGAAGAGTAAACAAACAAACAGCACGTAAATGTTTATAATTGCTATTATATTAATATACTGTAAATATTGTAATTGTAAATATCTTCATTACATATTTTATCCTATTACAGTTATGCTACATCGGAGTTCGGGTCTATCGCTAAAGAACTACTGTTCAAGCTATGAAGAGTTATTTTTAAGTGATCGCTTACTTTTACAGTGAAAGTAGTAAAAATTTTACAAAGAAACGTATCAGGATTTCAGGCAGTGTCTTACACGTCGTATATATATGAATATATTGAAAGTTAGGTACGCCTCATTTGAAGCAAACATTTTAATGTTGCCAAGGTCCTATTGTGGTAAACATTTAGTATGATAATGGTGCAATCATAAGAAAACACCAAAATAGCGTGTATTGCAATTTGTTTGAGGTTAGACGACACATTTACCAGGCTATATAGAAATCATAGGTGATTAGAAGGGAAACCTTTCTTAAGGAAGTAAATATCTCGTGTAAGAAATTTTCCAGTCATTGGTTCATATTCAATACAGATATACGTAAATATGTTTTCTTAAACAAGAATACTAGTCATACAGAACAAAAATAAGTAAATAAATAGAAATAAAAGAAATAAAAAATGCGCATCTGATCAGAAGTACCTCTTACTGAAACAATAAGTAATATTACCGAGCCGCCATGGCTCAGTAGTAGAGCGTTGGCGTACCATTCGGGATGTCGTGAGTTAGATCCCAGCGGCCGACTATCCTGACTGAGGATTTACAAGTGTTTCTCCTATCACCAGGCCAATGCCGGGATGGCACCTTCAACATAGGCCCTGGCCGACTCCTTCCCGAATCCTTTCCCCTCCCCTATCCCAGCTTGAGCCTTAGATGCCTAATGGTCATAAATAAATAAAACTCAAAATAACGCTTTGTTAATTCCGCTTATTGAATTACTTGTTTTACGGGAGATGTTTTTATTAAAACCTTGTTAAAAGAGGATTTTTAATTTCTTATGAGTTAACGTTAGTCTTTTATGTCTTAAAAATATATTTCATATAATGAATTGGTACTAGGAGAAATATATTTCGTACGTTGCTAATAAATGCTTGAGCTTTATGAAGAACTGCGTACAGTAGATCTTAGCGTGACAGTCGCGTTGCACAAAAGATGTTATTAGTACGAGGCGATCAATCATTGTTGCATACATTCAAAGGTCGTCTGCGTAGTGTGGCCTTGAATTGGACTGTTTCGTGAAACACGATATACAACGAGATAAAATATTTAGGACTTGCAATGGGGGTGAAATTCACGCGGGCCTTGTGTTTGTGGTGAGGAGAACATTGTCGAGAACTTGGATTTGTATCAAACTGTAATACATTTAATCGGATAGAATATGTTTTGAGGATATATCATACTGCAATTTCCAGTCGTGTACATTAAAATAAAGTTTTTGATGCATAACCTAGACGTCCCGATGAACATTTTCCTCTTATAAATTATGCTTTCATCATATTAGAATTGATTAAATTCTGTCTGGTAACATTGCCTCACGTTGCTGCGTGCTCGCAGCTCCCAAGGAAAGTGGCGTGTCTTTAAGTTTGTTTTAGCCTGTAACCCTCTCAAATTATCCTTTAGGCCCACCAGGGAAATGAAGAAATATTAACTTCTGCTATGAGAACTTCCAATGCTGTTTTTCATGAACACAACATGGCTTCTTTGGAGACCTATGAATTCAAAGGCCAGATTTGGCATTGTGATAAAATTTAACAATTAGAGTATCCGTTGGTGAAGTTTGTGCCGTAATAATATATTTTTATGTGTGCCTTTTCTTTTTGTACAGCTTAACATAACAATGTATTCGTCTATCTCGTCGCAATTCAGTGTTTTGAATGCTGTTTGTTTATTTAGAATATTTATTTGTGTTTAATATTAGTTCAGAAATTATTAGGTAATAACTTAGGTGCTTGTGTTCTTATGGACGCTTTTATGTTGTTATGCCTCCATGTCTGGACAGTAAATATGTTGAGAATTGATTTATTATGAGGCTTACAATGTGTTCTGACATAAGAATGTTCTGATGGGGGTAGGTTACTTAGTTCAGGTTGGGTTACATCATTTTTGGTTAGTTTACGTTAGTTTTCGTAATTTTATGTTACAATGCTTTAGATATATGATATAATATTTACGTATGAGTTGTGATAAGGAAAAATGTAGTTCAGAAAGTTGCAAACTTCTCAGTTTAAGTATTAAAATTTGTAGAGCAAACAAAGAGAGCCTCGAAACCATACAAATTTATGTGAAACTCTCACATCATCAGCGTTCATAGGATACCACATATTCTGTAGGGTAAAGGCCGTGCTTTTCTTTCTAAAAAAAATTAAAAAAATACTGACACTGGATGGTTACTGTTTATTCGCCATCCCCCCGCTCTTATTTTTCGCTCCTGGAGCCTCAATGTTCAATTGATCGAGACCGTACAAATTTGTGTGAAACCTTCACATCAAATGACACCACGTATTTCGAAGAGGAGGGACACGTACAGAGGGAGTGATGGAAAGCTTATTATTCTAATATTATAGATATTTCACAAAGTTTAAGTTCTGATGTCCTAATATCTTACTTTGTTAAATTCCATGTCTCAAGATACTCTATAGTGCTGTAAGTCTGCTTATCTATATCTATCTGTATAATATTTTTAGATTAATGTACTAAGTTACCCAATTCTCGTATGTAGCTTGAAACACCTATGAACTAATATCTTTAGTAGTAAAGAGTTGTGTAGAAACTTAATTTTATCTAGTAATACTTTGAAATAACACGCTATTAAAATACTTGAATTGTGTGCATGATAATAGTTTGAAATTCAAAACTTTCCGAAGTTACCCCATTGTAAGGTAAGTCCAGGTTTACCACAAGTCACCGTGCACACCACTCACGTACTCCTAAGTGTAAGAGTGGGGATGGTCAAAATTGAAATGATGTTATTTTTAATGACATGGTGGACAAGGTGATCTTTGTTTTGACGATGTGGTAACCTCCAAAAGCATTTCAAATCAGTTTGTAGACTAGAATCTGTTAAGCCGCAGAAACGACCTTTATAAATAAATATTTTTCATAGAAATGAAAAGTAAAACTAAGTCTACGGAAGCACAAGTAAACGAGGGGCAAACGAACAAGTTAAGCATATTTCTTCCTCAAAAAATAATTCGTTTGTTGTGCAAAATGAACTAAACATAGTGAATTGTACAATAAACATTAAGGAATATATCCTTTTACAAAATTGATGCGATTTGTAGGATTAAAGCAACGCCAATGACAAATCTCAGTTTACCCCAAAAGTATGGGGCATACGAACATGACTATAGGTTCATTGAACATACAGTTCATTTATGATTTTTCACAAATTCCATACCGTAGTTGCTGTTGTGTACGAACAGATAAACTCAAGGTTATCAATAGATGAGCATCGTACATGGAATCACTGAAGATATTGTACCCATTTAGTGTCAGCATTTTTAGTCCCGATGGTTTCGTTGCAATGAAAAATATGTTAGGTAACAAAGTACTGCTATTTTATGCATGATATTCAGAGTCGGAGAGAATTACGCTTGTCCCAGCTGGGGTCCTGAATTCGTACTCATTTTGTTTTCTCTACCCCTTTTATCATAACAAATAGCGTTAATAAATGACTGAACACTAAGCAACACGCCACTGCTGTTATTAGTTATCCTACCTTGCAATTAGTTTGATTAATTATCATATATCTATCCTCTTTCTTTCTTTCTTTCTTTTTTTTTTTCAGACACGTTAGAACACTGTTTCGTTCCCATACTTTTCTAGGCTAATATTTATGAGTTTTATTTATTTATTTTGCAGTTGAAACTAAAGGCTTCTTGGTTTCCATTGCTGCAATAAGAGCAGTATTCGTAGATGCTTTATTCCAGCTACAGCGATTGGTCGTAATTTCATGATTGCGCACCACTTATCCAAGAAAATTTACCCTTACCTAATATATTTATCAATCGAGGATACTTTATCTGTACAATTTAAACTGTTAGTTAAAATCCAACTATAGAGAGCAGTTTCATTTGTATCCAGAGCTGAAACCGGCTCACTTTTGGGTCAGACCTAAACATAAGTGATCCGTTTCGAAATTTGACCCTGTCTAGTAACTATAGTGAACTGGGGATTTTCAGCGTCGTATTTTTCGTGCTCTTGAGTTAACACCTCCGGTCCCGATCACCTCTGACAGAAACGCTAAGAAATAATTAAAATTCTACTTTACCCTCCGGTTCACCGGCTCAGGCCGGATCACCAGCATAGACCCAGTGACCCGATCCAAAACTTGATCCGATTTAGTTCCATTCGTATGTTATTTCCTACCCTAGAGCTACACAAAAACTGAACTGTTTTCGATTGAAATGATCCGAGCTTAAAGCTGAGACTCGAATCTCAGTTTTTACAGCAAGTATAGTCTAGTTCTAAGTTCTGTAGCCGCGAGGGAGGAGTCATAGTGTGATCATGGGTGGGAAGACACGTTTAATAGCCAATGCGAAGTAGGTAGTAAAAGCGTGATTTCTCGCTGATTGGTTGTGCACTTCCCACTTCACCCCGCGCGCTAGCCAAGACCCCTCTCAGAGGTCTACAGAACTCGGAACTGCACTATAGTAATTCTTCGTTTTTACAAGTCCAGCTGTTTCTCATGCCAATTGATCGTATTAACCTCACCATCTTCCTCCTGAATACTGACACTTGTGTTGTACAGTATACACACAGCTATAACCGTGTGGATAGGTCAATTGCTTCATAATCACACTAATTCTTGCTATAATGTCCGTTTGCCCCGAAATTGCTATATTATAGTTGTCCATTACAAGGAATCCGCAAACCCTGTCTTCGCCGACTATCAGTAGAGAATTTATTGATAGTTCAACGTTGTTGTTGTGCGTATTGCAACTCACACTTTCAGCACCGAAAGCTCATTGGACATAAATGTTTCCGTTTTAGAATGTTCGTTCAAATTTTTAGGGTTCTTTATCTTGACTTTCCTTTAGTAACTTTCTATTCTTATCTGTGTTCGCTCTATTGAAGCGCTTAACTGACATTTCGTTGGACAATAAATGAATGGAAGGTCTGCACGTGAAGTTTCTATCTTCTTTCGAAGCGAATGGTTGTATTATTCATCAGAGATTCAAAGGAACATACAGCGTCCACGCGTAAGTGTTCTCCGTTCCGAAAAGGTTCCATTTCAGAGTTTGATTGAATGGCTTCGCCCAGTCAGTTCTCACAAAACCAGCTCTCCATGAAATAGTGTTGATGATAGTCACAGTAGGAGACGAAGCTTTCTGCTACTGAGAGAACGGATGAGCCGTCTTCAATGCGTATGCAATAAACACACGCACAGAGCACCGATTCATTTTAGAAATCTCTCTCTCTCTCTCACACACACACACACTCACTCACTCTCTCTCTCTCTCTCTCTCTCTCTCCCTCCCTTCCTTTTCGTTTCTTTCTCATCGAGTTACCAATTGCTTAGAATGGGTAAAATATTACTAAGCTTTCGGCAGAATATAGTATAATATTAAGGGAAAAAACACTCATTACATTGATTTGCATTAAGCTAGAAAAGATCCAATGACCCGATAATTTTCAATTTCGTTTATGATGTCATCTTATGCAAAATGTAGATATTACATAATATGTACGTAAAACACTTAACCTATCTTGGAGTAGTTAATAACGAAAATTGAGTCACTTGAAAATACGATAGAATGGTTTGAATAAGTTTTGTTGCTAAAGTGAAGAAAGTGGCGATTACGAAATTAAAACTACTGAAACTTAACTGGAAATCAAATCAGAGACAACTTCGTAGTCCACAAAGTAAGCAAAAGTGCTTAGTGTACACAAATATGTCATCCAATTTTAAATATTGATTGCACTACTGGGACATAAATATTATCTTTACTGATAAGTTAAATGTTTACTGCCTGTGGGTGTTTCATGTTGTGGAAATGTTTTGCTCTTCAGGCAGTTTATGTTTTTGAAGAAGTTGGAGGACGTTATTATATCTTTGTTCCTCGCTTCACGAAATATTGAGTACCTACCTACCAGATTAAAAGCCTGTTCACTCTTGCAAGAAGTTTATGATTTTGAACCGTGCTGTGAAACTGAATTGTTATTTTATCGGTTTTTGCTTTATTATACAGTGGTGTACTAATTTGATTCTGCAATCACAGTGTAACTTGAAGTCCACAAAGACCTTTCAGTCTAAACCCTATGTTCTTGTCAGCATTAAAAAAAGAAAACCCTTTTTATCCATTTTAAGTGTACCATTTGCGCAACTTAGTACTTATAATAACTTTGTGCATTATAAGTGTTCAAAGCTGGACTTTCTAGAAATAAAAGGTGTGTGACAATTTCAGGGGGGAAAGAATTCTAACAATGAGACCGTCAACTATGTCATAGCGAAACTTCCCTGAATTTTTTTGCACGGGTAGATTATAAAAAATAAGACCCCACACAAAATTTTAAGTGCCAATTCGAAGTGCAAGGTAGCCAAAAATATTGTCAAGAATCGGAAATTTTGGCATTCAATAAGAATCAGGTTGACTACACTAGCAGAGTACTAGGCAAGAACACCTACCATGCAGGATACATAAGAGCATTGAAATGAAAAGGTCTGGGAGCGAGCAACGTACATAAGCACGCGCGCGCACACACTCATAATATATATTAAGGGAGATCGTTTATTAAGTATACATACGAAAATCTCAAAAGAAGAAATATTTTATCCTATTAAACATTGTGAGTACACTAAACTTCCCATTATACCGTTTAAGCGACTGCATTTAGCCGCTTTGTCATCAACATGAAGTGTGTTGCCCTATTTCCGTAGGTCTAGTGACGAAACCTTCAAGTTTCTTTATTTTAACGTGGGTCAAATGACACATCATTTGAAAACGTCTTTGATTCTATTTAGAAAAGTACATTTTATGTGGAAAGTCAATGAATACTTTACGTGTTATGGAGATTTGAACGTGTACATTCTATAAATTTAACGAAATACTACGTCCGGAGCAGTCATATCTTTCGCACCAGTTTTATACAGTATACCATATTCCATTATTTTTTATTAGAATGTAACTTATGAATCGAAAAATCTACTTTATATATCGTTTTAGAAGTGGTTTCCTATATCAAATTTCAGAAAAGATGTCCTTGATGACGCCTTGCAAAGTTTAGCTGGTTTCTTATGCGAGAAATATCACAGAATAATACTCAAACGTGAATTAACGTCTTGTGATAATAAAGGGATATTGTTAGGTGTATCAGGTACAGTTCGGAAAGTGCATTCCAATTTTTATAAAATTAGAGGAGAAATGAGATATGTTTGCGAGTCTCACCTGAGTTGGTTTCATTTAAATAAGATTATGCTCTCTCTGTATAAAATTTAATAATAAACATTGAAGTATTCACTTCCATAAATTAGCAGTCTACATCAACTTAACTTCTTTGTTCAATAAAAAGCGCAGCCAACACAGCAAAAATCTCTCGGATCATTAAGTCAATTCCTGCTTGGGACAAACAATTGATACCGCCACAGGAACTCTGCAAACTTCCCCTAAAAGTATAGGGATGGTTAAACATATAAAAGCACAGAAACACCTTAGGCAAATCTTAGGTGGTTGCTCAACTCCTTAAAAAATATTACACAAAAAAGTTTAAGAAAATACAAATTTAAAGAACAAAATTCCATACAGCTTACAGAAACAAATAGTGCAACAAAGATTCTACATTCGATATCTGTATATTGAGTCCAATCGTGGCTAGGAGAAATAGAAGAATGAAGAATAATAAACCGTCCTGAAAGGACCTGCCGCTTAGGCGAAACGCTAAAAAGTTGACAAAAAGGATAGCAGATTTATCACTTCCTATGCGTAGCAAAAAATGACAGAAACACAATGTAACCAAATGGATTTTTAAAAACATAATGGTTAAGGAAATTTCCAGAAGTTTTATGTAATAAACACGAGAAAATGAAATTCTCTATTTATAATATTTTCTACAAAAAATGTTGGGTTAAAGGAAAGAAATCCACCACTAGGAAAAATGGGCATTGATTCAATTATATAACAGAAATGGAAGAACCAAATAACAAAGATACAAAAGAAAACGTTCATATATTAATATCGATATAATATTTAGCTTATGGGAGACAGACGGACAAACGCCACAGTGCGGAATTGAAAATATCGTGTCTAGAAGCAGTTGAGCTTAGAATATGTAATTGGGGTCCAGCATTATTCATGAGGCGCGAAGTCCTTTTAGTTAGAGAAACTTCACACGTAGTTTCCACTGAACATACTACACATATCAGCCTAAATATAAGAATCTTTCCACACACAATCCCCAATGTTCACACTATAGGAAGTAGTTTGAGTCAAATCACATGTTGGTTCATGTTGCCGTTTCTCTGTTACTTTTCTATAATCATACCTCATCGACGAAAGCTATGTGCGATATTTGCGGCGAGGTAATGCAAATACAGGGTGTTGTAAAACAACAGCGACGTACCTACCTGACGAAATTCCTAATACGAGAATAAGAGAAAAAAGTATAGACCATCGGGGATGCTTCGTTTCGGCGCTATAGGGCTCCGAGAGTGTCAGAAAATGGAACTCTAAAACCTGATAATTTCAATGCCATTAAGAGTAGAACCGAGGCGTCATCGTACCCTCAAAGACTTGAGACCGGCTCTATTCAAAACAGTATATTCCACACTTATGGAAAGGGTGCGCAAGGGATAGCCGAAAGGAAGTAGAAGATTCTCAAGACATTCTCTGGAGTAAATGTGGATAGAAATAAGCGGGAATAAAACGACTTTGCGTGTGAGTACAGATCATAAACGTGATGATGCAATGGCAGTCTCTTTTACTGATAAAAACACAGAAAATTCGCTGAAATTTATGTAATTTACTTCTGTTTGTTATGCAACCACACACTTTTTTTTAAAAAAATAAAATCGGTCCGCAAAAGAATCTTTTTGATATATCGACTAGCCACTCGCCTCTGAATTTTGCCAAGTCTCCGCTAAGGTTTTGGGCTAGCTACGGACCTGATTAAAAATTGAGAAATTGTGACAGGACAGTTGCTGTATTTAAAAAATCTTCATGTCTTCACATGTAAGATAAGAACGATTATAAAAGGAGCAAACAATTTCCTATCAACTTACCTGTTTACAAGTACTTAATTTCATCCCCATCTAAACATGCATAAACGCGTAAATAGTAAACCAATATTGAGATGTTGCAGTTCAAGGATTAATGTCCATGTTGCTATGTTTTTTTTTCTTGAGTCTGCACTCTAGATCACTAACAATGAAGTACAAAAGAACGACTTATTTTATAGAGTATTTAGCTTTTTATGTAGTAGCGTATAATACATAAAAAACTTGCTTTCACTTCTGCCGCTGAAAACAAGAACAAGCATATTCCGTGCGCGTAGTCGTGAATCCAGATTCCATGGTGGCCCATTGAACGGAATGGTTCGGTGCCCACTTTATTCCTGTCCTTAGAAGCTCACCAGTTTAGGACGTTTAATAGTCTAAACAATTCAATCAATCGAATATCTTAGAATTCACCTGTAATCTTACGTGTAAAACTTCGGTAAACTTTATTTTTATATGGTCCAATGTAGTAACTTTGGATTGCGGTCCATCACAATTCGCCCCTTAGTCATTAAAATCCATGCCCCTGCCGGGACTCGAACCCGGGACCTTCGAGTCGTTGGCCTACCGCCATAGACCTCACGGCTACCTGGCCGGCTAATCGTACGTGTATTGATCCGCTCAACTCTGGCAATCCATTTCATTTAAGAGCATAGTTTTATCTCATTTAGTGACTGGGTACCCGCTCTGCCCCATACAGAGCTGTAGCCGCGTCACTTTTAGTGACCCAGTCTGACCCGAGCATAGATGGTCCGGTTCGAAACTTGAACCGAATGACCCGAATAACAAAATTGAGCCGATGAACCGATTGACTGGGTCTTGACGCAGGACCCGGTCTTGACTGAAATCACCAGAGTGACTTCACTCGGCGACTCCATGATCGAATCTTCACCCAACTGACCCTGTGACGGGTTTTGTTTCTGTGGTTAGAATCAATCCATTTTTTAATGTTCCTTGAGAAGTGAGCTATGGGAACCTCATATTTGAAAGTTTTTTTAAAAAAGTAATGCATTTATCCTATTTAATACTTCAAACACGAAATTCTTTAGTAGCCTTTCCAAGGGAGTATTTCCGCACATTCCTAGTAGCATTTTTGTTATTCTGGATATATGATACTATTTTCATATGCTATTACCATCGTTAGGAACTTTTCGGCGTCGGTTTTTTTTCTCTCTCTCTCTCTCGGGTGTAACCAACACCCCTGCTCCTGGTAACCCCAGATGGAAAGACTATTCAAATGCATCAGTGTAATAAGGAAAGAATGAAGTGTCTTCCTCACCTTCCGGGTCCGAAGCATAGACTTGCTGACCCGGTCCAAAAATGGACCAGTTCAGCTCTAGCCCCATTTCGTTTTTTGAGCATAGGGCGGGCGTTTCTGCTTTGCACATAATTTGGCATTAGTAAATTGTTAGAAAGCTGGACACTTGGACCAGCTAAATAAAATTTAAATGCGAGTAGACCTAGATACGGAACTTTTTTTTAACTAATCATACCTTTCATTGTGTAACGATAAGTATAGGTTGAGGTAACAATACGTATAAAATACAGAAAACAAGTAATTTGAAGCTTAAGTTTTCAAATTTGAATTTGAAGCCACGTCTCTCGCATTGGTTTTATATTCCCTTGTTTCTAATGTCACCTTTTCAGCGGTTGGACAGATCTATATCACTTCCACAACACGTGCAAAAGGAGTAACTGTGTCGTTTTGCACTTTTCTTCATGCACTTGGTCTTCGTATGAGAACATTGACTTCCGGTTTGGAATATTTTATTATAAACACACGATTATCACTTAGCAAGTTTTAGGATGTAAACATCTGCTAAGACCAGCAGCAATACCAAGGATTGATTGACTTGACCAAATAGGCACGGCATGGTATTACACGTTTCTTAAAACAAATTAAGTTTCAAGTTTTTTATTACTCCAATAACCAATATACATTGGTCTTTGGAGAGTATTGCACGATATTTATATTACACGGGAGTATTACAATGGGATTACACGATATTTATATTTTGTGAAGTATAGCTAAATAAGTTTTTAAAATATAGACAATAACATTTGCGATATGGACAATCAATTTTCTATATAGATTTGTGAGCATATAGCTTTACAAAGTACATAATATTCGCTAATAAATGGTAGAAAATTCACGATATTTAAATGGTATATTCACGCTATATAGTGTTGTTGAAGTCACCTGGGGTACCATACAGTGTAGCTTTTGGCTCAGCTCGAATGAATGATGATGGGAGAAATGGTGTAATTAAGGAAGTAGGAAGAAACGGGGGAACTCCGAGAAAACCCTCGCATACGATGTTTTTCCAACACAAAGCCTACATGGCACGAATCAGGATCGACCCGGAGACATCATGTACCAGAGTGGCTATTTGATTATTATTTTAGTATTCTAAGTTGGTCTTTATGAAATGTCAAATTGCTTTACTGGTTACCCCAGTCGTATTCTGACCGGGGCTCTTTGCTGCTTGACCTACAGTTTATTCGGTTCTCTCTTTCTACAATTTATCCTTGTCTGTTTCGTTGGTCTCACGTTTTGGGAAGTTCTGGTTTCTCGGTAACCTCTGTTTTCTTGTTCAGATCTGGAAAGTGTCAGTTCGCGTAATCGGGTTTCTGTCAAGGCTCCGGGTCCCATTATTTTTGGTCCTTAAAACAGGCCATCTCTTATTATTAATTTCGCCGTTTCTCCTTTGTTTAATTTGTTTCTGTTTTGAATTACATGGGCGATTCTCCATATATGCTGACAGGTTAGCACTCGGCAAGGTATTTGAGAGTAAGCCCTAAATATAGATGTTGACATAGGTCACATTTACGTGTAGTTTAAGTATTTGCGCCTCTTTCTGGACAACGATTATCGAGTAAAAATTTACTATCCTGAAATATAGCAAGATTTACTAGAAGTTTACAAATTCTGAAAATGTCTTAAGTTAAAACCATCGCAATTATGGGAACTTATTTTTTTTTAAAACGAAATAACGAAAACCAGGACGAATTAGCGTCCGGCTCGACTGCTAAGCCGGACACAGGACAAATG
>JAGDQP010016687.1:3033-26167 GCA_022664845.1 Lepisma saccharinum
TGCACTCCTAGTGTTCAAATTATTCGAGAATTGGTACTAATGCAGTAATTTCGGTTTATATTGACTCAAGTCGCACGGTTCTACATGTAAAATATGTATATTTCATCGTCTCAGGACTTCAAATCATTCATTTATACAAATAGAGGTGTGAAAACAAGCAAAAAACAGTTCTTATGCAGAATAATCACATCTCTGGAGTAGAAATTAATCATAAAAGATGATAGTATTATACTAAATTCTTCTTATACAGATGTCAAAACACAAGGCAGCAATTCCATTACAGGATGCGTAAGTATCTATAATATTCATCCTAACTATGAAATATATTTCGTATGAAACCTCACCGTTTTTTCTACTTAAATATTCAGGAAGAGTTCGTATAAAAATCACGCATTTTTCTTACCATCTAGTTGAAACAACAACAGAAAAGGTTTTCACTCCTCGAGTCTTCTCTGACACTGCGAAAATTGAAACGATATTTGACACGAGCCACAACAGATGCCTTGATCTCTTATGTGAAAACAATTAATGTCTGGGCAGACACACTTCTCTTCTCCACCCTTTCCAGTCGGCACAACCAAACTTCCGCTTCTCACGGTCGTAAACCTTCACGTTCCTCTGTTAGGTCAAGGGGTTGAACCTTGGCCCTAAAGGTGAACTCCGTAATGTCCAAAACATGTCAGTTTTGTCAAAATAATGGCCTACATACGTCAATATCGCACCATATGTTCAAATTTTGGTGGGAGCGACTGCGACAAAACGGACTTCAGCTACTTAACATTTGTATGCTAAGTTTTAATCAGTATTCTGCTCAAATTTCTTAGGAAATTGCTCTATTTGTAATGCTCTTCTTATATATTACATGTAGCTTGAGCCAAAGTTGCCTGAATACCTTTTAAAAAAATTGGAATCTAGAATCCACGTTTTTAAGGTAAAGCGGTTTAGGGGACCTAAAATTATAAACCTGTATTTAGTATTAAAAAATTTCTTTCGAAATTAAGAATAAATATCTCAAAATTTGAGAAATAAATTATTCTACAAATATCTCCTGTTAGTTTTTCATTACATGATATTTTGTCTTCATTTTCCCATTGCCGAAATAAATGTTTCTTACTACCTTGCTTTGGCGTCGTCCATCTCTAATAAAATATGTTCTATTATAAATGATGTGCACGTTGTGTTTAAGACTATCTTCTTAGTTATATTAAACACTTCCACAGTTTGCGCCCTATCCCACCTGAAATGTCCGCCTGCTGCTCCTAACAGGTAGTCCCGCAACTGATTCACGGGATTAATACGCAAGATTTGTTGAAAATTTCAGATATGTGTTGGGCACGTGAGAGCTTCCCGTTTCATATTGTCAATTCGCAGGCTAGCAAATCTTCCCATTTCATATTGTCAATTCGCAGGCCAGCAAAACGCTAACTTTTATCTCTAGCAACAGGAAACGAAAATAAAATACACAAAATGAAATGAAAATGCAAAACCATTAACATTATAACGTGAAAGGAATGACACAGAAACGAAATACAAAAATGATAATTCGAAGCTATTCTCCTTTCAAAAAATTCGAACCTAGATTCCTTTTGTAGTTCGGACGAGTGAAAATCTATGCTAAAGACATCTAGTAACAAATTGTTAACATTGATTTGGGATACGCGAGGGAAAGAACGAGTTGTGTCGTTGTGCTCCTCGTTGTAAAATGCGTTTGCATTTTATTCAACTTACGGGTTAGTCTGGGCTACTGTGTATTTCTGTTGTTTTTTCTGCTGCCTTAACTTGATGTTTCATAATTAAAAAAAAAAACATGATTGACAATAAAATAGAAGTCACCAAGACCAATTTGAATTTTCCTAAAAGCTTCCAAACACTATGAATAACATTATCGAATTTAAAGCTGTTAACTTACAAACTAAAAATATATTTCACTGCAACTACACATCAAATGGTTAGTTATGGGTGAAGAACAAAGGTCATTTTCTAAATGTGTTCAAGTATTATTAGCTTAAAAGAAGTAAAGAGGAATGCGGGGAATCAAACTCACAACCTTCTGCGTAGAACGTTAACCACTACACCACGGTAAATGCAGTGACAGTGTTTTTTCTCATTTCAGTTACCAGTTAATTTTTACGTACTGAGGAAGTTTCTGTTTTATTATTATCGAATATGATTGACTTTTCTCTATATTATCTTTTATTATTATGTCTGTTATTCATGAAAAGTATTCTAGAATATACAAACAAAACATATCTATCAAATAATCGAATACAAGTAGTTGAAAGTGTGCATGTTCGCTACACGTATGCATGTGAATTGCAAAATTTTTCATAGTTGGAAAATTCGATTATAGCACGTCCAAGAAGTGGGATTTACTTTCTTGAAAGATAGTACATACATTTGCTTACGTCTGTACAAAAATACATACATTTTGGATGTACTTCAAGTAACAGTAATAATATTTTTAAAACAAAATGATGTTGACGTCTTGTTTCATTTTAAAACATTAGGTATTGAATACAGGTAATGACTCTGTTATTTCAGAACTGTCCATCGTACAGCCTTTCTTGGTCCAACCGTCAAGGAGAGATTATTAAATGGTTTGGCAAATGTGTTTCTATGGCCGACAGAGCTTTATGGGGAAGGATGGAATTTTATGTATTCGCCTAGTATCTATCAGAGTTGGTAAGCTTTTACATTCAATATTTTCTGCGATCGCATACAAATTTTAAATATCAGTTGTAATACAACTTTTAACAACATATTATAGAGATTGTGGTTTCAAAAGTGCAAATTATTTTAACCGCTATACACAAGAAATCTTTAAAAAATTTCAAAATAAATGCACATGTTATATAGTAGTTAGCGATATTACAGTCCAATTATAAAAAAGAATCTTCTGAACAATAATAAAAGCCAAAACAGAACTGACAAAATTTGTATTCTCAAGTTCTGAAAAAACAACGTATAAGCGAAGAACTCTTCCCTTTTGTGCCTATTTGTTTCCATTGGTATTTGGAAATAGGTATCAAGTTCTTATCTCTTACCAAAGAACAGGATAAATTATAAGAATATGATAACATTTATAGTGCAATAATATCAAACATACGAGATTTCTTTCTACTTTTGAGCATACCATAATCAGTAAAAATGTTTACTCTTACAGTCGTAGTGCCTGACAGATATTGGTGAAATATTGAACATAATGTAAGATTCTGTTGGGACCAGTGTGTATTGTACTAATTTTAGTGGTCTGTAACTGAAAATTGTATTGTTATGAGTCTTCGTAAATCAGGGATTCCACCGTAACGGATGTTACCCTCGCCCTCATTCAAATATAAATAAACATCACTAATAAAAAAATATTTTAAACTAATTGTTAGGACATGGGTACACATAACTTTTTTCATTATTATTTTTAAAAAGCCTTCCGTTAATTAAATATTCTAATAAGAACATTATTGTTTATGCTTGCAGGAAACTCCATAATCAAAAGAATCAATAATGGACTGCTAAGCAGCAAGCTAGAATATTGGAGTGTCAAATTATTGGGTTTCTATATAATTTTATATAGTCATTAATTTTGTGTTACGAATTTATTTATTTCATAGCAGGTTCGGGAATATGTATTTTAAAATTTATGTAATTCTTACCAACGGCGAATGCAGAGATTCGAGCAGAATTCTTTACTTCTTTTATTTTATTTTTTCCCTTCGCCCACCTAGCTATCGAAGAGAAAGTCCAGGAGAAGTGACTACGGGGGAGAGAGAGATCCTCTCTGTATTGTTACGATGGGAGCCATTGGAATGAAAGTGAACTTCTTTTGAGTATGGTTTTGAATCAAGTAGCGTGGGCAGAGAAATTCTATATAAGGGTTTTCAACGGCTGTCGGAGGTTGAATGTCTGAATGAGGCTATCGTCGCCTCAGTGTAAGTGTGTGGAATGAATTTGAGAGCCGAGTTAAGGTATACAAATATTTTAATTGTAGGGCTCTAGGCCATGATTGTTCACCAAGAGCCATTTGAATAAGATGAAATTTAAGGTTAAGGTATGGTGTGCCACTTGACCGTGTGTGTTTGTGTGTGTGTGGTGTAAAAAGTAAAGAATTTCACGTCAGGGCTGCTATTGCCACAACCCCGAATGATTATAGTGTCAGTGGAGGTCCAACTTCAGTACTCACTCATAACTATCGTCGAAGTGATTTTACAGAAATTGCTGCGCTACTGCCGCTCTGAAAAAAAGATATTAAAAGTATTGTCACTTGGTCCAGAGCACACTATGACAATTTCCATTCATTCACTCTTTTCATTTTTTTGCAAATATGTTTTGATATGATCTTATAGGTAAATGTTGGGACATTTACTTTTAATTTGTTTTGGATAATACTTTAAAACTTTTTTTATATATTTTGAAATATTTTTTTCTGGAGCGACGAACGAGAACCACTCACGCTGCTCTGGCTAGCAGAGGCGAGTGACATATTTATTGCAAGTCAACAGGACTTTTTCTCGCCTTACCCAATTTCATTTTTGGAAGAGAAAAGCAGAGAACCCTTTTGAGGGCAGTTGCGGTGGGAATATGTGAGTCGTTGTTTAAAGTTTCCTAAGTTCTTCAGCAAAGAAGAGAAGAGTGAACATGCATATTTTTTAAAAGGCTACTTTACTCTTGCAAAATATATTGCTAAGAACGTACTCGTGTTAAAAGTCCTCATGTGTCTCTGCAGCGTCGATGAACTCCCTATGTGTATTTCCGGAATACTATAATAATATTTGTGCAATGTGCCTTATATTGGCACCTCGAGTGTACTCCTCTGGAAATCAGCAACAGGTTCTGTACCCGCCTGCAGCATTAAAGATTTTACGAATCCCATCATTTTACCAGGTAGGATCATTTCATTTAATTCTGCTGGCGGTCCGAAGGTCCAAATTCAAATATTATGTACGATGTGTCTCTTTATTTATTTATTTATTTATTTCATCGACACAACAGGCCTTAATGCCTATTTATAGCGTCTACAATAATTGTTGCATTGTTACATTTAATGACACAAATAATAGAACATTTATACCCTTTTTCTTGTCCATAAAGTTTCTTTTTCTTTCTCTTTCTCTTCTCTCTCTCTCTTTTTTACAATATATTCTGTATCAATCTTTTGTACAGTTCTTCCGAATTTCCAAATAGGTCCAAATTTGTACAATTCTTACCTATTGCATTATAAGTAGCACTAGTTCTCCATGTAGGTGACATATTTAATACGTTTGTACGAGCTTTTCTGCAGTATAATAGGTCACTATTTCCCTCGCGCGTTCTGAGGGATGGGATCTTAATAATTATTTTTGCAATTAATTCGGTACTGTCTATTTTATTGTGCAAAAGTCTGTACAAGAAGAGTAGGTCGTTTAATGTTCGTCTTTGATCAAGTTTCTGAAATTTAAAATTATCGATTAAATTGTTGTAAGATTCGTATTTCGGGTAGAAACCAGTCTGTTTGTATGTGAGAAAACGTCAAAATTTGCTTTGTACGTGTTCGATCTTCTGGCAAGATCGAACACGCACTTGGACCCCTCAGCATTTTGATTAACTGCACAAGAGAATGGATACTTTCAACTGACTACATCTTTTCTCAATACTTCAAGACATTGCCATTCTTTTTGGGGGAAGCGATGCAGCACATCGCAGTGGACTGAGATAACTACAATTAATTTCATTTTTTTTCTGTCAGAAACTAAAAGATTATTCCACTAGCACCATGGGTGAATCAATCAGAAAAACAACGTTGATTTCTTTTTTTACAACAAAGCTGTTCTCAATACTCTCCAAGAACTGCGTCATCAATTGTTAACGTGTATGTGTGTGTGCCACATAGTGATTTCCAGAAGTAGGAGCGTATCTTCGGAATCTGTTTATTTGTTTTATCAAACTGTGCGCTGTAAAAGGTTTTATATATACATAAAAATTTTGCCTATGGTTTAGTCAGAAATTTTGGTACGTTGTCGCAGTATCAAGTATCATACAAACTGTTGCACCCAAGCGTGTTATTTATAGCACACAAAATAAGGGAGAGCCGAAAGAATACTGGCCAACCATTGTATTCAAATAAGGCGAGAAACACGGTCATACATAACATCGTAATGTCAATTCCTTCCCAAATAATTTGTAAGTATTTGTGTATATCGTCTCGTTTCGAATGCGATAGCAGCTGCGTATAAATTACCGTATGTACGGGAACATTCCAGTATGTTATTTGAATCTATATGTATTGGCTGATATATAATATTTTTGTAATTGTGCGCAAGGATCTATGTAATGAGGGTAATTAATTATTTAGACATGGCCACAATCAATCATTAAAGTATGTAAGTTTGTATTTTGTCAGTAGTTCGGGTAATATATAGATCTATGTGTGTGTAGTTTGTTAAGTAGAATGATAAGTTAGTAGAAGTAGTCGACAATAATCGGAATAATATACGGGGTCTTCCAAAAGTAAGTGCGCTAATTTTAGAGCTCCCGCGATTTTCAATACTGTAATTTAAGCTATATACAGTAAAACCCTCAATCTACACAGGAATTATTATTAAATACATACCATGTAATTCAATTATCACAATTTTCATGTAATAATTTTGCTATTTTTCTCAACTATTTTCTAATTGCCTTATTATTCTAACATTTCCCCATATACAGATGCTATTGCATATACGACTTCCCAATAATTAGTAAATGAAGCCATTATTCTGTTTAAATTATAGAGACTTCTTCCAATTCTCAATGAATTACACAGTTTCTTTGTCGAAATATGTAAAAATTATTGAATTTCCAATACATTATACCGAAAACAACGTACATACCAATATCTAGAATCGGAGCATAGATCCTTCTCATTTCTCCATGAGGCGTGCAACAGAAACACTCATATAGCCAGATCGATACGGGATCTCTCAGAGGAAAAATGTTAAAAAAAGCTCTTTCTCTACGCCTCTGTATTACTTGCCCCGCACGTCCCCTTATCTACAGTAGATACGTACTAACATCATACAATACACAGGATCTTATGGGAGATCCCTCCCCTCCCATTATCTCCCTTCAGAATCACCCTTAAATGGCGAAATCACACGACATTGGTCACGTGCCGCTATAGTATGGGAGACCATATCCTCTGTTTTGATTGAAATGACGCTTAGCATGAAGATTTTTCGTGTCCACTCAGGGAGATCCTTCCCACTGTCCAATTGCTTTCCCAGCCAGAAGTTTAATGAATCAATGCTTATAGACACGCAAACACATGCGTACATACAGAAGAGCCCAAAAATACGTTCACACGAGATTAATACAAGTCCAAATAGCAACAATATTCAAAGTTTTAAAGTAAATATTCAAAAGAAACCGTATTTCTAATACATTTTTACAAATAATATTAAGTTGATGTATCATTTCTATAATATTTCTGGTTTAAAAGCAGCAAATAGCAATAATTGTAAGCATAAGTGTCCGATTTTGGCTTCAGATCCCAATTACAGCATATAAGCAGCGTGTAGACGGTACGTTGCTGGAACAGCTATGGTTCATAGCTCAATGAGAGTCGTTAGTAACAAGATGAATATTATGATTTAAAGATGCGTAGCCGCTGGATCAGAGGTTTAGGTTCAAGCCTGGACATCTTTAACTAAAGAAAGGAGGCCTACTGGGTATAATATTGGGGTTCGAAGATAGTTACTCCTACTTAGAGAGAAGAACACTGGTCACCACAGCATTAAACCGAGTCAGGTTCAAACCCCCGTACTCCTGCTTAGAAAAAATAGCGCATCGGATCAGCTCAACTTTAGATCCCATGTAGATCGAAAGATGCGTAGTCGTCAGAACGGAGACGAGTTAAATCCTGGACATCTTTAAGTAGAGAAGGAAGGCCTGCTCGGCACGGCATCGAGACTCAAACCTCAGTACTCCTGCTTACGCCTAGTCGGTACAATATCGGATGGTCAGTGTAATATAACTCTATTTTTACTTAATAGAAAAAAAAGCAGTGTGATTGGGATTCGAACCTAGCTGGTTCCACTTTAAGGAAAAGACGCACAAACGGAAGAGCATTGGATTCCTTGGTAAAGGCGGTCGAGCACGGGACTTTAGAGAATACCTACACAACGAGGAGTGGCTAGTAGGTCGAATTCAACCAATTTTCTCTCACCTGACAGTTGGTAAAGGCGGACGAGCTCGGGACTTTAGAGAACTTCAAGGAATAACTAGCCAATAGGGAAAAGAGGAGATACTACGTCGGATTCAAACCCCGATTAGAACATTGTATATATGTAGTTATCACATACGAGAGTTCCTAATATTCTTATGTCTTTTAATGTATACTGTACCTAATAGGGAAAAAGCATAGGATTCCCTGGTCGACCAGAGAAAGGAAGGATAAATTAAGATTTTTCTCTTTCCAGACAAATAGTTATGTGTGCTCGTGCGTGTAATAAACGTAAATATGAGTGTTTTGTTCCAAACGGCCATCATACCTAACTTTGGAGAGTGTTGATTTCGTATTCGGGAGGTCATCGGTTCGGTACCAGCGGCTGACTGTCCTGCCGTAGGTTTTCCCAATGTTTTCCTCAACCATACCAGGCATGTATCGGGTTGGTACCTTCAATTTATGACATGGCCGACTCCCTACCGCGTTTCCCTGGAGTGATCCATAAGTGTCTAAAAGCTATAAATAAGATACAAACTCAACAAGTCTGCCGCTCTGTTAATCGGCATATTGTTTCTTAATGCCGCGTGGATGGATCGACTTGGTCACATTTCAAGGTGATTTTCAAATCTTGTCCAAGAGCTTGTTCCTAGTATCCGACATTCACAGCGACTGCGTATCACTTTACATTTTCGCTTTCTGTGCACGTGGCCAACTGTTCAAATCCCGCTGGCGTCTATTGAACGGAGTGGTTCGGAACCCACTTTACACAGTAGAACCCGTCCTTAGAAGTTCATCAATACATTTACATTTAGGATTAGTTATAACTCTTAACGAAAAAGCTTCTTAAAGCAAATGACTTCACACTTCAAGAGGCTGGAAACTTTCCTCCTGGTATCTGACATTTACATAGAGTTAGATTTACTTTTAAGGAATGAATTAAAAATCCACTTTTCAGAATGCTCAGGGGAACTTTTTTCTCAACGAAAACCTTCTTCATTGCTTCAGTCTGAAATGAAAGATGACAATACGGGAGCCGCTTCTTTCTTTATCAGAATCGAACCAAGTCGTCCGAGGCGACAACGCTACCGGACAGCCTAAGTTTTATTGAAAGATCGCTTGCAGAATCAGGTTTTAATGCAGATATTTACTGAAACAACAACTATTTAATTCTGAATTAAATCTAAAGGCATCTTTAACTCAAGAGTTATTTGTACCAAAGCTGACAACTGTATTGGCTGAGACTTTATATCTCAAGAAGTAGTAGTTATTAATTATATTGTTTTGATTCTTCTTACATTAATAGGCATTGGATTTGTTTTGTAGAACCAGAACAAGCAAAGAGTTCATTTCCTCTTTACTTGAATAAAACAGTTTTATGAGTACTATTCCTATAAAATACAACTTTAGCGGTCACAACAGACTCATCGATGCTTTTGACTAGAACGTAATACTCGAACCATGAAATCAAACAGTTACTAGAATGATTCATATAAATAAAGTTTATCAAAGTTTTATGGGTTATGGAAAGATTGCCTGAGCAGAGATTTTTATAGTAAGGAGATGATTTAGTTTTTATTGACGCCATGTTAACTTAACTCATAGGAATGGTAGGCAGAAATAATAAAAGTGTCATAATTACCTACACAACCTCGATTCCTCACTGCACTGAAGCGAAACACACACACACACAAGCACATGGAGTGAATCACCATCCAGAGGACTAGTATATGAAATCCGATTGGAAGATCCCACCCATAATGCTTCGCGCGTCGTTCTCAACAATAATGCTCAAATATTGCTTAGGGAGTAATTGCACGTGCGTGAGGGAGGGAGATGGATGGACTTTTCGTCCTTTGCTCGGGTGTTGAGCGTAGAGAAACAGTAAGTACGCATGCGGGGGGGAAAGAGGATTTTTATCGCTTGTTTAGGACTTGAGCGTAGAGAAAGATTGTTGAGGCCCCCAGAATCTTTCCGCACTGAAATGATGACTCACCATTAAGATAGGAAGAGAGGGTAAGAAACATTATTTTTACTTTTAGACAATTTTCACTCAACGAGAAGACCATTTGGCATAAGCAATCACTCAACAGACTTCAGCTCTTGCCTTGGAGATGTGATTTCTTTAATCTGATTGGTTAATGGAGTAAATAAAAGGCGTAACAAGTATTAATTTTTTACTTAGTTGATACAAAACAGTCATGGATAGCTGTAGCTGTACAGACTTAGAGGTTGACTTAAAGTGTATTATAAGAAGTATTGAAGAATGGACCCCGTCGTTTTATCTTGTCTATAATTCTTGCTTTGAAGGTGAAATGACGGACATTCACGACTGCTTTACTCCTGCATCAGTACAACAAGATGTTTGGGAAATTTTATCCTACGGACCTCTATGTAATGAAATCTATTAAATATTTGTTGCAGGTCATACAGACTGCGTGCAAACATTACGTAATTTTTTAAGAAGGTACAAACAAATTATACGAAATAACTCATACTTGGAGCTACTTTATCTTATATTGTGGTATAAAGACTGGATGTTTGGTTTATTCAAGACTAGATACTTTTGCAATTAAAAAAACTAGTCAACAGCTTTAGGGTAAAGAGAAAACATACTTGGTGTATCAAGAAAATTGTTTATTTATATTATGTTTACAAGTACAGTTTGTAAAAAGACAAGAGGTACAAAATGTTTCAAATACAAATACAAATCTTTTGTAACTAAACCATTTTTTTTCTTAGAAAAAAGTTCAAGTAATATAATTTTCTTTATTGTACAGAAAAATGTTTTAAGTAAAATAATTTAAATATTTTCCAACCAATGCCACTTTTTGTTTCTTATTACTGAATATAAAATATATTTTAAGCAAATACAAATCTTTTCCAACCAAACTAATTGTTGTTTTTTATTATTGCACAGAAAAACTTTCCAACCAATACAAATACAAATCTATTCCAAGCAAGCTATTTTTGTTGTCTTATTATTCTGCATAAAAGCATGTAAGCAAAATACAAATACAAATCATTTCCAAGCATACTAGTTTTGTTGTCTTATTATTCTGCCTCCTATCAGTACAAGGTATCTAGTAAAATACAGACAATAGCAGACTTTACTTTTTCTACTTTATGCGATACCCATAAGGTAGCGTATGATAATCTTTGCTTGAAGGATTTAATCAACGACGCTTATTATTCACAATACAATGACGCTTCCCTTGCCCTTTACACACAATTCTATATCCAGGTTTGCATAAAATGTTATTTGGACTAAAGATTACCTTACATTCATACTTTTAACTAATTAAATTATTATAATGTTCAAAGGTTATTGTCTCAAGTGCTCGTCGAGTAAGAGTAATTCCACGAATTTTATATACATGTTCGATTTTGCCTGTAGTTAGCTCTTCTACTTGGTACGCATAGTTTTAGGACCTGCGCCATAGAATATACGCATCTCCCACCCCTTTTTAATTTCTCCAGTCAATTCTCCCAAGTAGTTTCCTGTAGGTAACAACTCGGGTTCATCACGTCCTTGTATATAAATAATTGAATCCGTATCACAATATAAGACTCTTTCTATTCCCACGGTATCCAGCATTTCATACAAACGAAGTCTAGCCCAAGAAGAAATGAATGATGCAATTGCTAAATTTGTAAATCCAAATGGAGAATTCCTATTTTCCAAATCCTTGAATGTTACGAGCAGTTTCTCTCCTACGAGAACAACACTTTGTATTTCCAAGTTGGGTGACATTACAATTTCATTTAATCCTTGAGCATCAGTCAAAACCTTTGTCTGTGGCAAGTCGCAGCGCTGCCCCACTTTACCAAATAAGGAATTTAAGAAAATTTTGGAGATGTATCTCAATCCTTCATTTCGGCCGATTTTATCATACTCAAGATCAATTCCTTCGTGACGTGCATAATCAGAAATATAGTTTTGTTTTTGTTCTTCTGTAATGTAATCAGGACGGAACCCACTAGATTCCTGCTTCATTTTCAAGAAGCTATTAACATAAGGTTTGAACAAGCCTTCCGTCATCTCCATTTCCCAAATCTCATAGGTGTCAAGAATTACATACCCTCTATCTAATGCAGCATGGAGCTCGGGTGTACAAAAGACGCCCCTGATAGCACGTTCTTCCTCACTATGGTTACAGTTGCCCGTATGCATTTCATCCATGCAGGTTCGGCAAAGACCAAAAATGAGTCTGTTATGTGCATTATATGGAAGAAGTGGAATGGTGAGATCACAAGGTGGTAAAACTTTACAAAATACAAGTCCATGCACCTTACGCGGATTAGGCATATCTTTTAGTTTATTATGAATTTTCACTTCACCCGTAGGGAGTGCTTTCTTAGACATAACCCATGGATAGAGACTTGTAACGTCTTTATATTCCAGAAATTCATTATCGTCACGCTTAAACAAAGCTCGAAAACATTCTGTGCGTCCACCTTTAAAAGCATCTTTTGGACATAACCCTCCTTCAACGTTTGAACAGTGTTCGCGAAGAAATGTTTGGATTTCAGGAGACGCTGCCCCAATCACATTCCCATTGCTCGATAAGCTTTACACCACAACTGTTTTCAAGAAATTCTTTCCTAGCTATTGTTGCATTATATCGGTCTTGCAAGCTACGACCTTCAGCATCAATAGGCCTATCACGGAGTTGAGGTAAACATGTGTGGCCATGCCAGTAACACCCGTAGAATTCGAACCCAGTACGACTATCTTTATCATAGCCATCCAACTTAAAATGCTTGAATTGTGTTTCACCACCATTTTCAGCTGTTCTGAGTGTAATTTTGTACTCGCGTTGTATATACTTAAGCCATTTACGTGCTTTTTTACTTTGATGATCACAATGATGGAATCCCAAGGGTGGAATAATAGGAATACAATTCTCTTGTAAATAAAGGGAACAAAAGCATTTCATAGAACACGCAGCAATAGTGGGGGTATGCAGAAAACATTGAACTCCATTAGTTTTAACTTCAATGAGATTTGCAAACTTGATAAGTGCCAAGGTCAAGATACGTACATCATTCTTACAATATTCTAAGATTTCTTTTTGGAAATCAAATGTCTTTTTAGTCTGAACACATTCTTGGTGCCACGCAGCGATCGCTTTACCTTCTTTCTCCGATTTTGGGTCTATATCATAAAACTCTAGTATTGAATAAGTGAGGAAAATCACCTTTCTTGAGAGATTCATTCAAGCCTAGAGTTGCAGGTAAGTCAGCTAATCTAACTCCCATGAACAAGAACGTATCTCTAAAAATAATATTATTTACAGTTAACTGCATAATTTTCTGTCCTTGTGCAATTATATGAAGAACCAGTTTCTGATGCTCCAATAAGTTACGAGCAACAAACAACGTGTCAAATCGAGACCCGTTCTGTGAAAGACCCAGCACTTTTGTAAACTTAGGACCTTGTTCGAGCACATGATTTATAAATGCCTCTATATTATAATAATATACAAAGTCCCTTGCACCTTCAGAACTACCACACTCAGCACAGTTATATGTTTCATCATCCACATCTTTACACTTGCAACAGCGATGACTAACACAAATTAAGTTAGGCTCTAACTCCGTCTCTCCCTTTTCATTCTCATCTAAACGCATGGTCTCCACATCGAATATGATATACAAGAAATCGTCTACCCGTTTCGGTTTTGTTGGCTTTACGAAACAGGAATGCATTTCATCCACATACATTGAACAGAGTTTACAAAAATGTTCGCCACAAATATGTTTAGACTTTCTTTTACGTTTATTAATTTTCACTCCACACTGAGGACAAAGTTGCGCATGGTTACATACAGGTTTACCCTTTTCTTTTGTTTTATGCTTGTCAGAGCATGTTTGATTTGGAAATGTACGATGACACTTGTTACACCGAATTTTAGTTTCATCACTACTTTCCAGATTTGGGTGGTACTCCTGGCAATGCCTACTTATATATTCACATTTATGTCGATATTGTTTTATATATGGCGTGAGACAATGATAACAATATCCATCACTCTCTAAAAATGATGTAATAGTCTGAATCACGTCATAGTGACTGTCTTCATACCGCAAAAATAGTTTTTTCTTTGCTGTAGGTCCCACATAGATTTTCTCATACTCTCGTGTGTCCAAAATACGAGCGTAGACAATTATCTGATATTCTTCACCCCAGTACTTCTGGAACTTATCTATATCTTCAATGCTACCACCATTCTTACTAAGTAAATCAACTTTTGCAAAATAACACAATTCTGCAGCTGCACAAGCCCACTTCTCAGGATGATTCTTCATATAATACGCATTGTCAAATTCTTTATCTGCTCGTAGTTTCGCCAATATCAAAGCCCTCGCGAGACAGCCTGGAACTTCTTCAACAGGAATGATATGTTTTTGAAGATATTTTTCTAAAGGCAAATACTTGTCATTACTGTGTCGTCCCTGACCAGGAATGGGATCTGTGATATCCACTTTAATCACTACCTCTCCCCTAACAAGAATGTTTCGTTCGAGTTTAATACATTTTCAATCTTTCTCAAGATATCTTCAGCACTAATATGAGCACGAAATTTAAAGGGGATGTATATAGGCTTTTCTAACTTACAATTCGAACTTTCAAGGGTAAAGTCTACTTTGCAGTCCGGATGAATATCTCGAAATAAATGTTCCATTGCAAAGTCAAACAAATTATTTACATATTCCTCAGGATAACTAATTGATGTTGTTAATGTCCTAATAGTAATTTCACGACCAGCCAAAGGAAAATTAGGATACGATTTAGGACGGTCACTTACAATTTCAAATTGATGTTCAGGTCCTTCACCATACATCATAACCACATCATGATCTTCCATCCATTGTTTCGCACTAATATTATCTTCATCAGACTCCATAACAACGTCACTATCTATATCATGTTGAAGGCCTTCGTACAATGCATCACACCCATAATCATCACTGTCCATACCAACGTCATTGCCTTCGTCCACCACATTACACTCATCACTATCCTCTTGCATAGAAACTTCAATTCAGTCTTGCGTATCCAATCCAAAGAACTCCACGGCGTCGTTGGGAATGAGTCCGGTAGGATCATTGAATAATTCACAATAAGACTCCCAGGCCAATTGCTTACTTTCGATACTTCCGAAAAAACCATATTCTCTAAGATCTAGAATGTCTTGACAATTTACACAGGCCTGTAAAACAGTTTCTTCATCATTCCAATAATAATAATAAAGTAAATAATGAAGAAAAAGTTCAGGTTCAGTTTCTTCAGGTCGATATCCCAACATCTTGCAGTAACGGAAATTATTCCAGCATTCAAGTACAGCTTCAGGATCATCATACCCTTGAATTTGCTGGAAGGAAAGCAAAAGATCTATTTGATTATCCATGGCGTGTTAGCAAGAACACACAACGAATACAGCAACAAGATTTCTCACAAACGTCAAAAGACCTCTTCGTACTTCAAGAATCAAGTACAGTGATAGATTTGCAGTACTTGACGGTTATATCACAAGAGTGCGGACGCGAACGAAAACTAAGATACTAGGGTATCTAGAGGGGGTGTGAGGCAAGAGGGAGAGGGCTGACATGCGCAGAACGAATGCGCAGTAGATTCATGTATTTAAAATTAACATTACAAAATAATTTTAGTTTACGGAAAAGTGTTCTACTACTTTATCCGCAAGTTCCCTTAGCAACTACCGCTATCGCTTAAAGAGAATTTCCCCGTACCACAAAACTTAAAATTTTGAAACAATATCTTGCAAGCAAGAGAAGCTAAGCCAACTACCTTTTACTTAAAATAGCATTCATACGGGCTCCAACAAATAAGACAAACTATTAGCCTTGGGTTACCTCAGCAAGCTATCATCGTGAACGAACGATCGATTGAGTGAGCGAAATGCGTCACCATCTGTCAATGCAATACTGTCAGTGCAACCAATTTTACTACTTAGTAATAGTAATTGTTTGATTTGTTGTGGTAATTTTTCTTTATTTGTGTTAAGTTTTTTTGTTTTCATATTCTGCAGTATCAACTTAAAATGATACTTTAGACAATCACGAAAGAACTTATTCTTATTCTTAATTGTTTACAAAAACTCATGTGAATTTTGTTACCTTTTGGAATAGAGAATCTAAGTTTCCCATAACTGTTGTACGCACAAAGTAAAAATCGATAACAGAAATATCAGTTTGACTGATATAGAATGGAGTGCTCGTTCTACCTGTGAACTTTAGTATAGCAACGTCTCATGAAGTATTTTCTTAAATAATTTTATTAGATAAAACAATTGCACAACTCTTCTGTACAGATTACGTCTTTTGTTACGATGTCACAGCTTTTTTAAAGTGATTGTGATATAACTATCACTAAATGTATTTGCAAAGCTGCTTGTACTCATCTTTTGGGGCACGGAAATGTCGTTTTCACTGATCTCAAATGTTAGTTTAAAATTAACGCGTTTTTGCTCTTTTATATTTTGTATTTTAGGGAAATGTAAAATTACGTTTTACGCATTAAGAAATTTACAAATACATGTTTTAGTTTGTGATCGCACTTTTCTTTAACATGTCTTTGCCGATAAAAGTATTTGATGAAGCATTGTTAAATTTTCATGCACAATGATCTGTAATTACAAGAGATTAATCCAATACTTCGTTGCCATTACGCAATAAAATATCTTTTTCATACTGCAAGTAAAAAAGAAAAGACTAAATATGGGACACAACTCGTAAGCTGTGATACTTATTTTTATTCTAAGGGAATACAGAGAAAATATAATTTATAGGCATTCGTCTCCTTAGATAACAAAATGTTATTCCCATGTAAAGAAAAATTCATTTTTCATTTTCTTTACTGAAAATCTCAGATTGCAAATTATATAAAAGATGCATTTTCATTCCACAATTGGTTGCTTTGTATTTTCTTGCGTAACGTTTTTCCAAAATTAATTTCACAGTTTTATCATTTCTATAGTTTAACTAAACAAATATTTGGATTGATTGATTGTGAATGAGTGGTAGTGTTCGCATAGCATTCGACATGTCATAAGTTTAATTGCAACACTCAACAATCCTTACTGCTTTTAAATGCAATTACGTCCTGCAAATGCAAAATAACACAATCAACATACACTCTGGCCTTCAGCTTCCCCAATCCTTTTCCCTCATCGTCTCACCCTTTAATGTCTATAAAGGTAAAAAATAAAACCGTACTTCCTATTATTCGTGATTCTGTATTAATACTACAACTTCCTTCAAATTAAAACTAGTTCTGTTTATTCTGAAACAGCATATGTATATGCTACATTTAGTAAAAGTAATAACAATAGTTTGTTTTGCTGCGACAGTTGTACAAAATATTGGACAAACAACACATATTTCGATTTAATGTTTCCACCCACAAATACAAAAGATTTTAAAATTATATCCAAACATAATAACAATAAAAGGTCTCTCTTTATTAAACGAAAAATTACCGTACGATATCAACATCATCAGATTTCAGATGCTACAGTATATGTCAAAAATTTTGTTTGCATTTGTAAAACGAATCTAACTGTTCAATGTGGACCCTATGTTTTCTGTTTCCATCAGCATTTTAGATTGCAATGGTGACTTACTAAAATTTCCAATGCAAGTCTGGATGTATACAAAGTGTCAAGTGTAATATTAATAAAAAGTTATTTCTGTATCATAATTTTGCATTATTAAATGATGATGTTACTTTTAAAGTCCACATTACTAAAACGTATACTAGACTTTAATTTTGAAACACAATAAATTATTCCATAACAAAATAAAAGTTTGTTCTTTGGTCTTCAACTAAAATGCAGACCAGTGGTTTAAATAACCAAAAAACACTTTCATTAAGCTTTTACATATATAAAAAGTACTGTATGCTTTTTGTCTGTCTTCATGGTCTGTCATGTTTAGGCTATTCATTAAATCGAATAGCCTAAACATTAAAAAAAAAAGTTACAATAATTTTCTAATAATTGTACGCAAAAGTTTTATTTCTATAACATTAAACCTATCAAATGCAAATTTTATACTTTCCATGATTTTATATGTTATACCTGTGTAATTGGAAATAAATCGTATCTCTTTCGTTAGTGAATGTTTTATTTATCTCTGTACCATCTGGTATTCATTAAAAGACATCAACAAATTGGTGTTCATCATTGTGAGTAGTATAAAAAGATTGTCAGTTCGATTCCCACAAATAATTATCCTAACATATATACATAAAAATATTCATACGAAGTTCAACTCATTTGCAAGTAAAAATATTATGTTTTAAATAAATACCAACAGCATCCATCAGAGCATAAAATGTGAATCATACAAAATTTAATATGCCAGCCTTAAAGGCTACAAATAATATTCAAAATTAAAACACCAGATTTTAAATATTACATACTTCATCATAATTCTGAAAGCACATAAAAATAAAACACGAAAATATTTCACCTTACTATTTATTTTTTAAAAAGCCATCACCACAATATACATTACTTAGGTTTCGTTCACTAAAAAGGGTATTTTGCAAATCAGTTAGATGTCTTTTCACGTTCAACTAGTGTTTTTTCTACAAAAGCGACAGGTTTATATCACGTCTAATTTTCTTTTTAGTCTCACAGTCTGTGTTAAATTTGATTTTCTTTCTACAATACTAATCAATACACTGCAACTGCACAAAATTACACAGTTCACATAAAATATTATTATACAGTTTCATTCACTACGTTTTGCTTTTGCTTGCAGGATTTCACGCAGATTGTCCAAAAGGATGTTCACCTGTTGCGCCAAACACCAGTGAAAGTCAATAAAGTTAATGTTCGTATAATAATGCAACTTATTAAACAGTTCATAAAGCACATGAACAAATCTGTATTCGTTAGTATGCGCAACACATATTCGTTGTTTTCAAATTTTCAAATTGTACACATAACTTAAATGTCACTAACGTCTTCACACAATTCTTGCGCCTCCATTATACCACACTCTTCAGAGGTATATCTTTCCGTATAGGGATTCCACCAAATATCCAAGGATTTCCAAGGCTTAAATACAGGAGAAGGAGATCTAATTCTCTTTGCATTCAAGTCGTATTCATAAAACGTACCAGTTGCTAATTCTATCATTTTTGATGTAATATGTTTTATATTCAAATAAAACCAACGAAACCCTGCGTTAAGTTTAGGATATGTCCTTTTATAAATACTATACAGATCTTCCAATGTTACTGGATTAAATAGAACTTCCTCCGTCTTTTCTTTAAGAACCTCAAATTTTCCTCTACGACACATATGAGCTGCATAAAGTAGGTGCCCATTAAAGCGCTCTTCACATACAAGATATCGAATTGGTTTATATTTTCTACAACACTGCCATAAACACCACATATCCACCGCCTCTATTGTACACTTACAAGACATTTCCTCCTCATCCTGGGTAGTATCGAATTCAACACATTCACTTTCTTGTTCTGCTAGTTTAGTGAAAATATTTATGTCTTCTTCTATTCCCTTAATTACTGTTTCACATTTAACAACATTATCAATTTCAATAGATTCATTTTTACCTCTAATAATTTTGAGGGGCTTTCTAATTTTATACACATTTTTGACATACTTGAATCTTCGATTCCAAGTTTTGTGTTCATACATATTGTTGAACTATCAGGGACTTGTATTGTCTGTTTCATGTCTGGATTTACATGCAGGGTATAAACACTGTTCTCTAAAGAAACACTTGAGTTTAATAGGGAGGCAATGACTCCTTTGTTTTCAATATCCATTTGCACCAATTCACTTTAAACCTCATTTGGTTTTGGGGACATACACATTCTTGAAAAACAGGGAGCCTCCATTCCAAGTTGTGTGTCTGTATTTACACACTGAGAGTACATATTGGTAACACTTGCCTCTAATAGGGCTGGCCTTTCTTCTATATCCATTTCAGCAAATTCGCTTTTCGATAGGGAATGTACTGTTCTCTAAGGGTACCACATTTAAAGCGTTTTTCAGTTACGTCACTTTTAATAAGCAATGAGGGACTCTGTGACCGGTTTTCAATATTTGATAAAGTTTCAGCGAAAAGTTCTACTTCCTTCACTACATTTAAAAAGTCACTGGACGTGCTATCTTCTTCTCCCCAGAAATCCATTATAAATAAACGAAGTTTTCTATCGTCACCAAGACACAATCTTCTCAAAGTACTTAATTTGTTCAATTAAATACACGGAGTACTGCACACCAAAATCCCAACACAGTCTTTTCTCTCTTAAACTGCTTCTTCCTTTCTTCCAAACTATAAACCAACACCACCAACAAAGCTTCTATTCACACTAACTTTAAAACAACACAAACAATCATAAGGCTTATACAACAACATTTTTTGTGTCCAAACACGGTCATTTTAAAACAGTTCTGCGCAACTCACATCTGTAAGCCTTTCATTTCTTTCATCTCCGTCACTTCATTTAAATTTGCTACATTCTTCGTCTTAAAAATGATATTCGTAACATCATGATTTCTTATGGATCTTTATTACCTATATATTTTATACGTTATTTAACAATTACTTCAAAGTACTACTCCCCCATTTTCTTCCTTAAAGATACCAAGTACAACAGCCATAAATCCAGTCCTTTATCCACAAAAGTCCATGCAATTATTCCAAGCACTCATCATTTCTAATTATTTATTTATATATATATATATATATATATATATATATATATATATATATACAAAACTTTGACAATGCAATCATATTATCGGAATGCATCTCTAAAAATGTTTCATAAATTTCCTTACAAGTACAGTAAAGATTCCCTACACAATTTCTCCCTTAGATTCCTTACAAATGTCAATGCAATTGTGCTAAACTGTGTCCATAGGACTATCATTATAGCATGCTATACATGCCAGTGGCAATGCCAATTTCCAATGTTCTATGATGGTTATTATTTAATCACAACTAACTTTTTAGTACAACATTCACAAACTACCAATATGTACTGTTTCATCAGCACCTAGGTTCGAGTCCCCTTGTTGATCATCTTTATAAAATTTGTTCACTAATCACAATGTTCTGTATCATTATCAGTTTGTCCAATAAAATATAAGCAAAGACAAATGTTTTAAAGCACATTTTCACAACTCAAATACCATAAATATTCCATGTATAACGTATTTCTTTAATTCATTCGCGTTGACAGCAATATCCATTCTTAGATATCTTCAATATATATTTTATCTAGCACCACCAATGCCTAGTTTTCAAAAATATTCTTACATTTTCGTAATCTACTAATCAAACTATATCTTTGTACCAAATTTCAGGTTTCTATCTTAAGTGATGTGCAAAATGATTTTTTCGTGCACTATATTTGTTTAAAGATGGCCACTTTTCCAAAATATTGTTACATTTTCGTAATTGTTTTCTACTAATGTATGCTTCTACCAAGTTTCGTGTTTCTAGTCCTATTCGATTAGACTGTATATTCTTTCAAAAAATCAATTTGTCCACCATATTTATTTAAAGATGGCGACTTTTGTACAATTTTCTAATACGTTTGTAATTCTTTTGCAGTAGTCAACGCTTTACCAAGTTTCAAGTTTCCAGTTCTAGTCGTTTAGGATGTGTATTCATTCAACAAATCATTTCGGCGGCCATATTTGTTTAAAAATGGCGACTTTTGTACAATTTTGTAATATGTTTGTAATCCTTTTGCAGTAGTCAACGTTTCTACCAAGTTTCAAGTTTCTAGACCTAGTGGCTTACGCACTGTATTCCTTCAAATAATCATTTCGGTGGCCATATTTGTTTAAAGATGGCGACTTATAAAAACTTTTCTCATATGTTTGCAATTCTTTTGCAGTAGTCAACGTTTCTACCAAGTTTCAAGTTTCCAGTCCTAGCTGCTTAGGCTCTGTATTCCGTCAAAAAATCAATTTGTCCACCATATTTATTTAGAGATGGCGACTTTTGTACAATTTTCTCGTATGTTTGTAATTCCTTTGCAGTAATCAACGTTTCTACCAAGTTTCAAGTTTCTAGGCTTAGTCGGTTAGGCTCTGTATTCTACCAAAACATCATTTCCACAGCCATATTTGCTTAAAGATGGCGACTTATAAAAACTTTTCTTATGTTTCTTCAATCTAATAATGGCAATACGTCTTCATATAAAATTTCAGTTCTGTAGCTCAAATGATGAGCAAAATAGATTTTATGTCGGCCATATTAGTTATAAAATGGCGACTTTTTAAAAATTAAATGTAAAACCAAAATAAGTGCAGTCCCTAGCTTCAAAACCAGTATATACAACATTTATGTTTCGTCATGTGGTTTACGTCCTGCATCCAAACTTTCTCAAATTTCCCACGGTTTCGGAAGGTTTTCAGTTCGAGTTTAGTCAAATTGTATTTTATTCAGTAAAATCACATGTTCGTTTATCTCAGTTTCTCTATATCTCAACGATATTGAATTATTTTGCTCATGTGTGCTATCTTTCTGTAATTTACCAACGCTTTCGGGAGCTTTTCTACGCAACTTTAGTCAAATTACATTTTAATCAGTACAATAGATTCGTGTTTCTGTGTCAGTTCTTGTATATGTCAATACCAACTTATATTCAACACTTGTACAATTTACCAGCGCTTTCGAGAGCTTTTCTATGCAAATTCAGTCAAATTACATTTTATTGAGTACAATAGATTCTTGTTCTGTGTCAGTTCTTGTATATGCCAATACCAACTTATATTCAACACTTGTACAATTTACCAGCGCTTTCGGAAGCTTTTCTATCCAACTTTAGTCAAATTACATTTTATTCAATACAATATATTCATGTTTTTGTCTCAATTTTTATATATGTCAATACCAACTTATATTCAACACTTGTGCAATTTACCAGCGCTT
>JAGDQP010016687.1:26177-40065 GCA_022664845.1 Lepisma saccharinum
GCTTTCGGAAGCTTTTCTATCCAACTTTAGTCAAATTACATTTCATTTAATACAATATATTCATGTTTTTGTCTCAATTTTTATATATGTCAATACCAACTTATATTCAACGCTTGTGCAATTTACCAGCGCTGTCGGGAGCTTTTCTATCCAACTTTAGTCAAATTTTATCCAGTACAATAGATTCTTGTTTCTGTGTCAGTTCTTGTGTATGTCAATACCAACTTATATTCAACACTTGTGCAATTTACCAGCGCTTTCGGGAGCTTGTCTATGCAAATTTAGTCAAATTACATTTTATTCAGTACAACAGATTCTTGTTTCTGTGTCAGTTCTTGTATATGTCAATACCAAGTTATATTCAACGCTTCTGCTCAAGTTTGTTTTCTTTGTATAATTTATCAACTCTTTCGGAAGATTTTCTATGCAAATTCAGTCAAATTACATTTTATTGAGTACAATAGATTCTTGTTCTGTGTTAGTTCTTGTATATGCCAATACCAACTTATATTCAACACTTGTACAATTTACCAGCGCTTTCGGAAGCTTTTCTATTCAACTTTAGTCAAATTACATTTTATTCAATACAATATATTCATGTTTTTGTCTCAATTTTTGTATTTGTCAATACCAACTTATATTCAACACTTGTGCAATTTACCAGCGCTTTCGGGATCTTTTCTATCCAACTTTAGTCAAATTTTATCCAGTACAATCGATTCTTGTTTCTGTGTCAGTTCTTGTATATGTCAATACCAACTTATATTCAACACTTGTGCAATTTACCAGCGCTTTCGGAAGCTTTTCTATCCAACTTTAGTCAAATTACATTTCATTCAATACAATATATTCATGTTTTTGTCTCAATTTTTATATATGTCAATACCAACTTATATTCAACGCTTGTGCAATTTACCAGCGCTGTCGGGAGCTTTTCTATCCAACTTTAGTCAAATTTTATCCAGTACAATAGATTCTTGTTTCTGTGTCAGTTCTTGTGTATGTCAATACCAAGTTATATTCAACGCTTCTGCTCAAGTTTGTTTTCTTTCTATAATTTATCAACTCTTTCGGAAGATTTTCTATGCAAATTCAGTCAAATTACATTTTATTATGCAAAATCAGTGTTTATATTTCTGCATATGTCAATGCCTAGTTATATTCAATGATTCTTTTCGTGTTCGTTACCTTTCTGTAATTTACTAAGGCCTTTGGAAGCTTTTCAGCACAAGTTTAGTCAAATTACATTTTATTATGCAAAATCAGTGTTTATAAGTCTCTCAATCAAACAACAACCCTAACTAAAACTGTATAAAACAATTTTACTGCCAATACAATGTTCCTAGATCTTCGTAATATTCACGAGTACTTGAAGTTTCTTACATTCATGTCTCATTGTCATCATGACCAATAAGCACTTCGTGTTTTCTTTTCAAAATATTCATTTATATTTTAAATATCAAATATTAAAAACTTCTCATTTTCAAAATTGTGGTTCCCCCTTTCTTTTTCATCAATGTTAACTTGATGCTCCAGGCAGTGAACAAGAAGGAACAAGCCTTCAGGGGCAATACGATTCTCTGTTCCTAGGCAGGAGTGAGGATTTTAATTACTTAGTACGTTTTTGTGTAGCAAAATCAAATAGCGACCTGTCCATCCCCGTTATTAATTTAGTAAAGAACACTACTGTTAACAAGCGAGAGTGACCGAATGGTCGTTTTTTTATTACAAAAGATTGCCTGTAGTCCTGTAATAAAGTATAAGTTGGTATTTATACTAATGTCTAGCAACTTAGGTAAATAATCTAAAGATCGTATTTTGACTAACATTATAGGTACGCACATAAATGAATCAGTTACGGCAGACACGGATCCTCCCCCATACAACAGCATTTTGAGATATTCAACAAAATATGTTTATATGATTCTAAATAAATCGAAATCGATCTAGATTTTTTAAGTTGATTATAAGACGATAGTGCATTGTCACAGTGCAACAAGCCTTTTATAGCGAACTTAGTTTCCCAGATATAGGTATCTAACATACGTGGAGAAGTCCACTTTCTGCAATAAACCAAAATTTTGCTCTGAAAAGTATCTTTCAACTTATCTATTATAGCGTGTTTGACTCATTTTTATACGGAAATTAAGCATGATGTTAAAGTAAAACAGAATACAGGTCTTTGAAAGCAAAATTGTTAGTAGATAGCGCATTTTAAATACTGAACTAAGAAATTTCCAGTAAATATTAACTTCCTGGTCATCAATTATGACATATTATATTTCATTTTTCCACGAAAGTGATATATAATGTTAAAATGAGTCTTCTTTTCAGCAAGTAATAACCCAGGGGTTAAGGTAGCAGTCTTTCGATCGAGAATGAGAAGGCACGTTGATTCGAATGCGCGGCCGACCATCCTGACTGAGGCTTCCACTAGTTTCACAGGCGAACGCTGGGATGCAACCTTAAATAAGTCCTGGCTTCTATGTTACACATCCTCTCTTCCAGCCTATTCCGGGCTGAGCCAGAGATTAGTGAATGCTGTCAATAACTTCAAAATCAGTACGTAATGATAACAGTTCTATACTTGGGAATACTGAGAATACCCAACTATTGTGATTTTTGCACACTGAATATGTCAGTTACTGAAATTAAAAAAAAAAAGTACTTGACATTCTGCCTTTCAGGTTTCCTCTATCCGTCGTCAGAATCCTTTAAGGGTCTTTTCCATTTAATCCTTAGTCAGGCGCAGTATCTTTTCGAACATAATTGGACGCAATATATCTATTAGATATAGGCACAAGCAATTAATTCTAACTTAATTTTTTTCCTGTATTTTTTAAATGGGTATGTTTTATATGGTTCTTTTCTAAATATTATTTTCAATACTTATTGTTATTTTAATCTTTATATTCAAAATTGAAGACAACAATTTTCATACCTAATTTTCATACAATTTTCAATTTTCACACCTGCAGCAAGTTAACTGCAGAGTTGAACAAAAGAAAAGAAAAGGAACGAAATTCAAAATATAATATTTAGGCACCTGCAAGTTACATACATGTGTAACGACATATTCAGAACTCTTTGAACGCAATAAAATACTAATTATTTGAAATAATAGCGAGTTATTTTGATGATAATCTCAGTATAAAAGTCTCAGAAAGGCAGGAGATCCATAAGGCGTCCCTTGGATGACCTGTTGGGATATCCCTAAATCATCTTGATTGGAATGTGTCTCACAATATTCCTATGCGGACATAAGGATGCATCTTTCTTGTTTCTTTTTTCAGATCCCTTGGATGTCCATGGGATATATCCGGAATTAAGTATGTCCTATAAGCGTCCTGTTAATACGCCATAGGTGTCGCAAACATATCCTGCAGAGACATCCCATGGGAATCCCGTTTTGGGGGCAAAGCGTACCTTTCTTGAACGTCCATGAGACGTTCACGTGACATTGTTGTTCTATTAGGATTCACAACAGCTAAAGTCCAAGAAAAATCCTTGAAAAAATAGTTTATTGCGTGACCAACGCATCTAACAGATACAACAGCTGATAAAAACAAACAACTACTCACCATAGAAAGACAAAAATCAACTTAATTACGTAACTCGAACGCCTAGGAAGGTACTGTACTGGGAATTAGAACCGCCTTAATGTGGCAACTACGAAAATATGCTAAAAAATATGGCAAGTATATCTCCCAGATGCATTGCGCCTGATAAAGGGTTAACGAGATTGATTTTCATAAGTAAGTAGGCATCTTCACGGTTTTTCTAATCATTCTTCTGATATGTAAATTATATATCATGGTGAACTGGAAGACAAGGCTATCAGCCTTAACTTTTGCCATGTAAAATAAAAAAATAAAAATCTAATAATAATAATAATAATAATAATAATAATAATGCCAAAATACGTACTGAAAACTTCTACCTGATCTCCTCGTAAACATGTTTAAAGTGTCTGAAGCGTACGGAGAGTGATTAGTGTTTCCTCTGAGGTAGATGCAGTTAGAACACCGAAACTGTAACGCTTACTGTGTGTTTTGACAAAGTCAAGTCTATAAGCCTTGTCGGCATGTTTTAGTTAAATGAAGAGAAAGATGAGGGATTGTACACTATTGAAGAAAAAAATAAGTTCACACTCGTAACAAGTACTACAAAATAACAGCTAATCGCTCAGAAAGTTTCAATTCCAAAATTGAAAAGATAACCTAGTTATAACAGTTTTAAGAATATGAAATACATGGGAGTAAAAAATGCGTTTTACGAGAAATCACCTTTCATGCATATTACGACTTCTTTCCTTGTATGCTTCATTTTCTAGGACACCCATAATTCGAGTCCCCTTGGAGCTCCATCGTTTTCCCGAATAGTTCACATATTCTAGGCCTTTGCTCTATCATCTTTTAATTACTCTTAAACTGTACTATTTTTACACCTTTTGTTTTAATTTCCTTCAAGTCGGCCGGGTAGCCGTGCGGTCTACGGCGGTAGGCCAACGACTCGAAGGTCCCGGGTTCGAGTTCCGGCAGGCGCATGGGTGTGAATTTTAATGGCTAAAGGGTGAATCATGACGGGCCGAAGTTACTATACTGGCCCACATAAAAATAAAGTTTACCAAGTTTTTATTTCCTTCAACAGGAACACAAACCTCACCTAGCTCCATCTTTTACGTTAATAACTGTCAGCTGAGTTTTATGGCTGTCCTTGTTGTCAAGAATTCTTCATAAGTGTTCCTTGTACAGTGAGTACAAAACAGAACTGGCCAGAAAAATGTTTATAATTCTGACACTAAAGTCACCCTTGCTCATAAAGAGGAGAACTGCCCTTTTTAGAAGACGTTGCAAATGGCCACCGTTTACGTTGATTCAGCGCTGTGCTCGATTTATCGAACTGCGAGACACGTGTATCAGCTCTGCCTGAGGGAATGGCAGCAAAGGTGCTTTCAACGTTCTGCTGTGAGCTCTTCCAGTGTATAGGGATTATTTGAGTACACCTGACCTTTCAACTTGCCCCACAGATGAAAATCACAGGGAGAGAGATCAGACGATCATGGTGGCCAGGAGATTTTCTGTCTCTGGTGACTGTCCTCTCCTCACCGAACACCTCAGAAACTCGTGACAATTTATGTGTGATATGTACTGTTGCTTCATCTTGCTGAGAAATATCCATACACTCATTCATCTTCAGTGAGTTGATCCACAAATGGATTAAACTGATTCTGGACGTACCGGTTAGCATTAACAGCTTAGTGAAAAATAATGTTATGATTCGGAAACCGGACACTGCGCACCAAATACCAATCTTAAGATTATGTAATGGTTGTTGAACTTATTGATGAGGATTTGTTGTTGCAAATGACGAGTGTTCTGTGAGTTCACATATTTGCATAGGCAAATTACATGAACAACGCAACTTCTAATGAGACAGCTGTCTTATTCCTGATTAGCCCCCTGCCAGCCAATTCCAAACTGCCTAAACAAAGATAATTTTTAATTAACTACATTCACTGCTCCTTTCCCCTCCGTTCTTACTATATCTATGCGATATGCATAGATGTAGTAGAAACAGAGGTGGAAAAGATCAGTGAATGTAGTTAATTAAAAATTCACTTTGAGTAGACGGTATGGGATTACCTGGCAGAAGGCCAATCAGGAACAAGATAGCTGCCTCGTTAGAAGTTGGGTTGTTTATGTAATTCAGTGTGCCTGTTGAAGCCAAGTAGTCAGTTAGTTGATGAAACACATACGTTTTTAGTTTCTTAATTAAAACATATTGATTGCTCATCTTCTATTTTTATTATATCTTAAGTATATAAAATCAAAGCTTTGACATGAAAAATGTTATACTTGTTTTGTTATGAGATCGGAGAGCCGCAGAACATCGATAGTTTTAAATAAATACTGTCTTCTCATCATTACAATAAACAAGCCTCTCATGCCTGAGGTTGAAAATTCAAAACCTGATGAATCAATTTAAAAAAAAAGAAAACTGTGCTCACGAGCTCAAACCCTGGCAAACACATGTTTCTAGTTTTTAAATTTTATTTCAAATTATTTTTCAAGTGATAACTTTTTAATAAACGTCGGTTCCTTGTCAATATCTTTCAAAACCCGTCGTCGCCCCTTCCTTCGCCGACCAAATGGGCAAGGTTAACAAAACAATTAAGAACACATCGTTGATCTGAAATACATACTTTCCAAGTTATTATTTTTAGAAAGAAACCCTATATTATTTGTTAAGCATGATTTGGGTAGAGTAATCGGTGGAGTATCGCTATCGTGCGAGGCTTCTAAATTGAATACATCCGTTCGATTCCCAACCAGGTAGTGTCTTTTTCGCATAAAATAATGGCTGCAAACAGAGATTCTTCTTCTGTTGGAGAACTTACGAGGTATCAATGGCGAGAATCAGAGTAAACAGTGTGTGTGTTCTTTAGCATTATGATAATGTAATTTTCATATTTTTTTATTGTTCTTTCTCCCTGTCCTTCTTGACGTTTCCTTATCATGTCTTCGCTTCTTCATCTTCTCTCTCTATTCATCTTTATCCTTTTCTCTTACTTACTGCTTCTTCTGTTACACACAATCTCTCTTTATGTGCGTGTGAATACTCCTGACATAAAATAGGGCGAGTTTTGATGACCTGGTGACCGGGTTTGTCAGAAACGTAAGTAACGCGGTCCAAAACGTGACCCGAATGACATGGTCTGGGAAATCTAATTATCGGGGTATTCGTATTTTTTGTTCCCTGTGGATAATATCTCCAGTCTTGGTCACCGCTGAAAGAAACTTCAAACGCAAGGAAATGAATAAAATCTCTACTTTATCTTCCGATTTATCGGATCTCCATCGAATCACCGGGTCAGAACGTGTTCGAATCCAATACCTGGTGTCGGTCCATATTCTGACCCGCATCACTCGACTGAGCCCGGTGACCCGTTTCAGCTCTGGCGTGTACATTCTATATGTGCAAATAGTTACAAACACTATTTTATTAGTGTTGAAAATATAAGATTATCTTCGCAATAGGTAGAATCGAGAATGGCAGGTTCGGAACGGATAAATTTTCAGATATGAATAGAAAATGACCCTCTTTTCGGTCATTTCAACAGATGATTTATTTATATTAGTTTGGCACAAAATTCGTTTCCATCCTATAATTGATCAACATATTACTAAATGTAATTTAATCATATTTGAAACGTGGAACACGTAAGATCTGCTATGCATATGAGGAACATGCTAAAATTACCTTTGAACATTCGTAACTTCATTTTGATACAGTTCGGATTTTGTACTTTTAGCTTTTTATGATAGAAATTTAGCAGAATAATGATCATTCATTCATTTTATTTTTATGTTCAATTTGTATCAGTCATCTGGAATGGAAGGTAGAACCTACACCTATAATCTACCTTTTCCGTGGAACCTGGGGACCTAATTCCAACACACAACACACTTGTTATAGTCTGTTTAGCTAAGTGTTTAGCGTGTAAGACTCTTATTCTCAATGTTCTTGGTTCGATTCCTCGCCTGGATTTCAAATTATTTTCTTCAAGGAATTAAACGCTGTAAATTATGTTCATGATTGCTACTGAAAGAGATTTATCCCCTAATAGAGAAAAACACAAGACAGAGAGAGCGGACAGAGAAGAAAGACGCTGACTGTGTATCCTTAAGCTTTAAAATTTCATTTAATTCCATGTTTTCAGCTATTTTCATATCACTCTTTATTTCTTTTCTCCTCTTTTTTCGTTCTTTCTCGGTCTTCTTCCATGCTTTCTATCTCTTTGTCTATCTCTCTCTCTCTCTCTCTCTCTCTCTCTCTCTCTCTTTATATATATATATATATATATATATATATATATATATATATATATATATATATATATCTTTATCTCTCTCTCTCTTTGTGTATGTTTGAACAAGACAAGCTTCGTTGCGCTGCATAATGATGATTCCTGCATGATGTCCATATTATTATTTTCATTTTCTTTACGTTAATTCCTTTCTTTAGAACTTAACGTGAATGGAATTTCTACCTATCTATCTCATGGTTCTCTAAGTGATGCTCAAGTACTCACATTTTCTTGCTTCAAATGAAGGAATATCGTGGCATTGCCACGTTTTCGACCATGTTTGTACTGTCATGTTCGTTGTTTATTAGGCGTACAGTGGAACAATTCTCGTGGAGGAAAGATTCTGGTTCTTATAACTCCAACCTCAATTTACTTTTGTCGTTGTGTGTGTACATTTTAAACATTTTGTTCTAATTTAAAGCTTAACTTTGAAGATATATTTGAGGCAAGCGTTAATTCCATATTATCGCCCGAATCATTTTGCTTTCTCAGGCAAATACTTGTCGATTTCACCTAAAATTATTAATTAAACAATTTTCGTTATTTAAATTTGTCTTATGATTTAATGTCTTCCTAGGTATTTTCTCTACATTGCGAGGCCAGATCTCACTTCGCTTTCTCAATCATTCTTGTCACCTTTCCATTTCCAACTTTGGATTGCGGTGATTGGAATGTTTCTACTGCTATCCTGCTTCCGAATTGCTGTGTCTTCGACGTCAGATCACCATCATACTAGATCTGTGATAACATCGTCTTTATTTTCAACGTTCAAAATACTCTTGAATCAAGGTAAGTTTTACTGTGATTGATTGACTGATATCTAATTGATTTTGCAACATTAACATCAAAATGTTGAAATGCTCAAAGGAAGAGGTTTATACATATGTCTCCTGCAATGGTATGCAACCACTCAATGAATAAATCCAACCTTCTTACCTCTGGCTCTCTCCTTGCCCCGACGTCATTATGAATAACTTACGATACACAATATATGGATGTAAACATGCTAATGGGATAATTGATTCAGAAAATATACCGAAAAGAGGACGGAGGAAAGACGATTCTAAAGCCGAATGTGGGTAACACGTTGAACGTTACTATTTATTAATATAAGTTTAGAAATCATGCAACACGACGTTCTACATTTATTTATACTTGATGTACGTACGTACGTTAGTTAGTTAGTTAGTTGATGTATGTATATTGTTTTACTTAATTTATAGTTAAAAATGTGACAGAATATCAAACACATTGTTTTCAGTGGGATGAAGGCTAATTTCTGAGAGGTTACATACATGATGGTCTGGGATAAGACATCGAAACATGTTAGTGCTTTGCGATAATAAAAAGGGGCTAATTTAACTCTTACCATAAGGCTTTGCAAAAGAGGATAGGAAATGAAAATATGAATTGACCTCACCATATGGAGCAGGTTACAAACGGCCTAACCCAGCGGTCGCATAAAAGAGAAAAGTAGTAAATATGGATATGATTAGAGGTAGAGGTAACACATAATATGATGTAGACGGCTAGAAAATTACAACACATAAAATGAAAATAAAAATAATAATGACTACAGAGAAACAGATGCTTTCTGATTGTATTCGAAGTTTGTTATACAAGATTACACCCTCCATTCCAAAAGAAACCGAACGTTTTAAAAAAAAACAAAAAAAAAACAATGTACATTTTGGAACAAATCATTTTTATTAATCAATGTATTCCCCTTCTGCATCGATACACATATTTGCACGCTCCAACAAGTTGTCAAACGACTTCTCCATGTCCTTTATTGGAATGGTCTTTAGGACGGCGGTCGTCGCCTTCTCAATGGCTTCAATCGATGCGTGCCACTTTCCTTTCATCGCCAAATGCAGTTTCGGGAACAGATAGAAATCGCACGGAGCGAGATCTGGTGAATAGGGCGGATGATGCAAACGAATAATGTGATTTTTGACCAAAAATTCAGTTACAAGTCGCGAACGATGTGATGGTGCATTATCGTCCAAAAGAGTCCAACTGCCGATTTCTCGATATTCGGGCCGAATACGACGAATTCTTGCCAGCAAACGCTTCATGACGCCCAAGTAAAACTCTCCAGTGACTGTCTGGCCGGGCTGAACAAATTCTTTGTGGATAATTCCTTTTGAATCGTAAAACAAATCAGCATCACCTTAACTTTTGACTTCACCAAGCGACTTTTTTTGGGTGGTCCTTCATCCGGCGCTCTCCATTCAGCACTTTGCCGCTTTGTTTCGGGCTCATATTCAAAACACCACGTCTCGTCACCAGTTACAATCGATTTCAAGAAGTTTCGATCCTGCCGAGCACTTTTAACAATGTCTTTGCAATGCGCAATTCGATCAACTTTTTGGTCTTCGGTGAGTTTGTGTGGTACAAACCGCGAATTAACCTTCTTAAGGCCCAAAACTTCGGTCAAAATGCGGTATGCGGTTGTTTGAGGAATGCCTAATTCCATTTCAATAACTTTCACCGACGCTTTTTTGTTATGTTTGATGAATTCACGCACTTTTTCGATGTTTTCTTCCGATAATCCGGTTCTGGGACGGCCTGATCTTTCGTCATCATCCAGCGTCTCTCTACCCGATTTGAATCGCCTGAACCACTCGTAAACTTGCGTACGGGATAGACACTCATCACCATATGCATTTTGTAGCATTTGGTGCGTTTCAGTAAAAGGTTTACCCAGTTTAACACAAAACTCAATTGCAGCTCGTTGTTTGAAACTCATTTTCCGACCGATGTACACAACACACTGACAGTTGAAACGCAATAACTTTGTTGCCGTGCATCCAAATGTCATGACATTTATACCAGTTGTCAATGAGGGACTACGCCATCTACCGGTAAAATATTACAACAGATGGCACTAGTGGTACTATTTGTTTTCAAAAGTTCGGTTTCTTTCGGAATGGAGGGTGTATAAACAAGACCATGCAATACTCATCATAGCCAATTTTATGTTCGCGTTTTTGCCCTGTTGTGTTTTTTTTTTTCTGCTTTGGTGTTGCATTGGTTCTAATTATCGTGTTCGTTTATTACTTTGTTTTAACACCTTTGTTGATTGATAGTTTAGTTTCTAGTAGGTTAAAAAATATCTCATTCTTCCTTCTCGGAGATGTCATCCCCTGACTTACCAGTGTCCTCAGTTAATGTGCTTCCCTAATTTTCTTTGGCGTTCCATCTCAGTGTCATCATTGATGGCAGGGAAAATATGTGATTTGGTATGAGGGATGCTTTTGTTTCTTACTCTGAGTGCTACGTAAATTTGGTTTGTTGTTGCTACTGTCATCAGTATTCATTTATCTGTTGATTTTTTCTATTTATTTCTGCAGACTTTCAATTGTTTTTCTTCTATCTTCTTTTATCCAAATGATACAAATTCTGAAAGTACAAGACCATTAACATTATTTATAATATCAGTAGATCACATTATTTAACGAGCATTTATTTCACTCCTATTTAACCTTAATTGAACAGAGTATAATAAAGAAAGTACCTATTAACTTTCTAACTTCTGAAATAAACAGAAATTGGTATTTTTTACAATTATTTGGACAATCATGCTACACGACATTCGCGAATACACATGCATAGTTCGCACAAAAGTTACGGAAAGTGCTGATTATTTAGTTTAATTAAATTTTAATTCAGACATCTGTTCACTCCTGAACTTCGAATTCTCCGTACCTGCAAATCTTTCGATTGGCTTCCGAAAGTTACAGTAACTCATGTTTATATTCATTTAAATTTACACTTCCGATATCCACAGTCTCATCTCCTAATCTCATGTGATTCTAGTCTCCGTAGGATTCCTTGCGTTCTTAGGAGTTTCCTTTCCTTATCGCTGATCACTAGGGTTTGGTTTTCAGTTCCATTCTAATTTTACTACCACAAACTCATTCACACTTGCTACGCATACATTTCACTAATACTTCACACTGAAATTTATTATTATTATTATTATTTATTCTGAATTGACTTACATTAAAGCAGTGGATCATTTCATCAGTTCTTTACATAAAGTAAGTTATTTTTCTTCAAGCCCCACATTTTTCCACTATGATATATGTTGTAATCTTCTTGTAGTTTCATTACCAAAGACCTATAACCAGTTTCACCAGATATTGCCCACTTCATTACCACTAGAAATTTGGTTGCTCGCCATGAAGACTATCCGGCGTCCTTGAGGGACTGAGTACATGGAGCGGTGGTGGCAAGTGTTTCTCTTGAGTTCATCGTGTTCAGCTTGGTTCTTTCCCTAGCAGTTTCCGTCATCTATTCAAAAATTTCTTTCTAAGCTTAGTCGGCATTCCTTGATTGATATAATTTGTCAACATGATAGTTGGTTCCTTCTTGTCGTAGCATTTGTCACATATACTTCTTTTAGGGCTTCCTGATCTTAACGGGGACTCAACTAGTCCCAGTCGATATAAAGTTGAATCATATGTTCAAGACCTGTTAAAAAATGCAAAGTCTCTTTCATCTGCTCTATGGGTCTTAGCTCTAAAATGTCCTGACACTAGGTATCATGGCGTCTAATCTCTTTGTGCTGATGCTTCATCTCAATATGTTTGCTATTTGTCAAACTTCCTCCATTTCTTTCCTACTATTTACTATAACGCCTAATTGTTTTGTAGTTTCATTTCTGTGACTTTCTTTAGTCCATATCTAGCCGCTTTTCAATTTATTTATAGTGAAGTGATATGATCCCCGTAGCTTTTCGTAATCCTTCTGTGGAAATAGGCCTCTGACCACTTCAACCTTCAAATCCTATTTCTCTCTGTAGCATTCACCATCTTGCCTGTTTCACACACCCTTACGTTTTGTCTGTGTACGGTGGCTCCGTATGAGATAGTTTATTCTATGATAGTGCTCTGATACTTGGAATTATTCCAAGGGGTTTTCAATAATCATTTTGCGTTAAAGATTTTAACTTATTTACAACCTATAATGATTTTATTCCTACATAATTCCTTTCAAATGCTTCTTATAATTTTTAGTTTTCTTTTACTAGAATTCTAAAATGCTTAAAATTTTGTTTTGGTTTATTAGTCTATTGGATTTGCAATCTTTGCAATTGGATTTCTCTGAAATACAAAATATAAATTACATTAGGATATATTGTCTTATTTTTATTTATTTATTTATTATGGCGGAGTTAAGATCACAAAACATTTTCTTCCACTCAACCATAAATATACATAACATACGTTCTTTTTTAGTACAAATAATTTATAATAATAACACATAGCAGAAGTAATAAGCCTAGTACATCACAACTACTACACAAAAATACACACACACCTATATATATCACAGTTCTCTATAATATAATTGTAATAAAATATTAATAGGAGAGAAAAAAAGACGTAGTTCTAATGATGTATATAAAATCCTCAAGCAAACCTTGATCAATTTATTGGCTGGTGGAGCATCTACTTATTAAACAGTTTCTCAAAACTTTTCCAATTGTTATATAAAAAAATAATAATAGAAAGGAAAAAAATACATAGTTCAAATGATGTATATAAAAACATGAAACAAACTTTGCTCGGTTCATTGCCTGGTGAGACATCTAAATATTAAACAGCGTCTCAACACTTTTCCGGTACATTGCCAGTGAATCCATGTTCCTGATCGGGTAAGGAAGACTGTTCCAAAGATTACAAGAGGAGACTGTGAAAGATTTAGCAAAAAAGTTTGATCTATGCCGCGGAATTGAAATAAGGGTAGTTTTGCGAAATATTGTGTTTAATTTATGGAAATCACATAATTACTGGAAACGTGAGAAAAGATAGACAGGATCATTGTTTTTGAGCCCTTTGTATAGGAACTTGTGGGACTTATGGCCTTCATGTAAGCGGAGTCATCATAATTTATTAAAGTAAGGCGAAAGATGGTCGAAGTATCTTAGGTCAAAGATAAAACGAACGCAAGCATTTTGAACATTATACAGATGTTCTCGGGATATCAGCCAGGTGAAGTCCGACGATA
>JAGDQP010016688.1:4424-40059 GCA_022664845.1 Lepisma saccharinum
CGTATTGGTGATAGCCTTTAGCCACAAGTAACTGCGATATATGAAGCCACAGTGTAATCATTTTTTTGTTGGAGGAAGGAGAAATATTGAATTTTGTTAAAACTTAATACATAGATCATCTTCCAACAAAATATACACGGTGTTTCAGGAGGAAAGGTAAATTTTCTAGGAGATGATTGTACAGGACTAGTACAGCAAAAAAGTTTATATGAGCATATAATTTTTAAGACTTCATTTCAGTTATACTTTCATAAAGGTTTTGCAAGGGTGACAACTGATATCGGTGTCTGAAGCACTAACACTAGAAAAAATCACAGCGAAAGTGAAAGAACGTGTTATAGGACACTGTAGGTCATCGCCAGTATGCACAACTGTCGGAGCATGTGCTCGAAAATGTCTCCATTTACCTCCATACACTTGCGGGTTCTCACCAGCAATGGTTGGGTTGGGTACATTGGCGCAGTGCTTTCCTGTTGAAATGAAGTTTGTCCGCTGCAGCCGTTATACGAGCTCGTAGGTACTCTGGTGTGTTCACTGTACGTTCGTACAGCTTCTCTTTCAGCCAACCTCAAATACCGTATAGTCCATGGTGTTAAATCTAAGAGGCCATTGAACAGGGTCAAAACGTCCTATCCACTAGCCTGGGTGCTCTGTATTCAGCAGTCGAGTCACTTTGCGCGTCAAGTGGCACTTATCAGCGCTCCATCCATCCTATACCACATACGCTGGCGGGTGGCAAGAGGAATGTCCTCAAGGTACCTAGTCATTTTAGCTAGTCATTGCTATTGAGGGACCAGCAAGTGTATGGAAGCTAATAGAGACATTTTCGAGCATCTGCTCTGCCACATGTGCGTACCAACGGTGACCTCCACTGTCCTGTAACATATTCTGTCACTATTGCTGTGATTTTCTCTAGTGCTAGTGCTTCAGATACCGATATAACTTGTTACCCTTTCACAACTTTTATGTAAGGTTATCTCTGAGATGAAGTCTTAAAAATTATGTGTTCATATAAACTTTTTTCTGTACTAGTCCTGTACAATCATCTCCTAGAATATTTACCTTTCCTCCTGAAACTCCTTGTATAAACCATATCGCAAATGTAGAGTAATAAACTAAAATTCTCTTGGTTTCAATTTAACATCACAAGGTTCCACTCAGTCACTGTTAAGGCATGCGTTTTCTGAATTTCCTTCAAATTGGAATATAGGACTGAAGATAGATTACATAAAGTCTGTATTCATGTGGAAAAAAAAAAAACATACCTGCTAATCTTACCTATATTTTCTTCAAAAGTATAGTCAGTTTTCTCCAAAACAAGTTTTTGAGCTGAATTGGATTTTATTTATGGCCTTTAGGAATCTAAGGATTAGGCCGGGATAAGGGGGGGGGAAAGGATTCGGGAAGGTGTCGGTCAGAGCCTATGTTGAAGATGCCATCCCGGCATTTGCCTGGTGTGACTGAGGAAAAACCCTGGATTCGTCAACGCTCTATACTGAGCTCGGCGGCTCGTTTTTTTTGTTTTGTTTTTTTTAACTGAAGGACCAAATTCTCTTTTCTGGACGTTAGCTGGTTTTAATACGCTAAAAATACTTCTAATGATTTTTAAATCACTTTGAGTTCCAGTGTTAATAATAATAATGAAAAGGCTGGTGATAGCAGAAATAGTAATAGTGACATTTTGTGCATCACTTCAGGCCTCGAGCCGCCACTGATGTAGATGTCGATTGTGAATTCAAATACTTTCATGAAATTTAGGTGTAACGTGGTACATTGTGTACAGTCTATTAGCCATAATGATTAAGATCAGATAACTCTTAACGTTTCCTGAGCAACAATCATCTCTTGTGCGTTCCTCTTGATGAGTATATCACGAAAGAGATACTTTCCTGATTCATTCACGCAAACGCGTCTACGTCATATCAGTATTGTAATCCCTCGACACAGAGGCCATATTTGCTTCCTTCTGTTTCCTTTTCATTCACCAGGGACGAATATTTCAATTCTACTTCATAAGAAAAGCACCAGTGAACGCTTTAAGAAATGATTATGATACAACTTGACTATCTTTCTCGTTTCCGAAGAAAATGAGAAATTCATTTATAACTGCAACTTTGCTGAAAGATTTCAACTGCGTATGTGATATCTACTAATCTTCCGTGCTTTACCTTTCAGTGGATGAATGTATTACGTTGTTGTTTATTAATGACAGATCAAGATTGGTTAATACGTTTAATTCTGGTTAGTTATAAATAGGGATAAGGCTATGTTACTAGAGTTTAATACAAAATAAACTTGTTTACTCGTAATCAGATTATTCGCGAATAGTTTTTATTTCGGTTCGAAATAGCCAAAACCATTCACGAACGGCCAAAAATTAACAAACTCTTTAAAAAAAAATGATTGATAAAGTTCCGTTCCGTAGATTTTAAAGATATTGAGGGTATTCTGTACTTTTCCAGGAATGTTTAATAACGTCACTAGCAGTATGATAGTAGAGACAGGCATCCGATTAATACAGCTTTGCATATTTAAATTTAAAAAAAAATGAAAAACGCCCCTACCATTAATCAATGCCACCGCTTCTACGTTGCAGGCACAAATTCCTACCGGAATAGGAAAATTAACATTGGCCCACACATTTTAATACCCCTAATGCCTTGTCTCAGATTCCCGCTATTAATCCCTGACCCCTCTTCTCCCATTTGTTCACAATTTTATATCACCAATTTCACACCTCTTTGCTTGTAGGGAAAAGTTAATTGAATTTTTTTTCTTCCACCACCTTCTTTTGCTTGAGATCACACACTTTGATGAGAACAGAGTTTCATATACCCCCTGCGGAAAGATGTTAATTTTATTCATAAAAGAGAAAGAAAAGGGAGAAAACACGGAGACAGAGAAGTCTTTGATACTGGAGGTTGTAGAACATAAATGAATAATTTGAAAACAAAATAAGAAATGAATGGTTATCTTTGATTGAGAAGTATATAATTGACATGAATGTAACACCCTTTAAGTACTCGTGAATACTAAGAGGTGTAGGTACCCCTTTTATTGGTAATATTGTTTAATACAGGTAAAGGGAGTATATATGAGGCTTGAATACTTATTGATGATAATGATAGACATGAATGTAACAAGCTTTAAGTACTTGTGAATATTAAGAGGTATCGGTACCTCTATTATTAGTAATATTGTTTAATACAAGGAAAGGGACTATATATGAACATTAATGTGACTTTACATGAATAATATTAATTTCTGAACAAAACTGTATGCCGGAACACGAACCCAGGGCATAATGTTGACAGGGGAACCTCGTCCCATGACAATTTTTGCTGTCTGAACATGTCTGAACGTAAACCTCCTGCTGGAACTTCATTGTAGAGTCTATAGGTTTATGAACCTAGGAAATACGCTTATTGTGCTTCGATATTTGATTCGAAGCATGGCATTCTTTAAGTTACCGTTAATACCCATTTGGGCGTTTATTAAGCCGTTCGTTGTATTTTAGATTGAAACTAATGTGGCATATACTGGTTACTGAAGCTAGGAAATCCACTTATTTTGGTTTAGCATTTGATTTGAAGCATGACTTCCATTGAGCTACAGCTTACACACATTTGTCCGTTTATTAGGCCGTTTTTGTGTATTTTTGCGAATTGAGAACTTTGTGTTATTTATTTAATAAAGTAACTAGGGGGCAGATGTAGATTCAATGATTAATCACTGAATTCTTTTAACATGAATTCGGACGTTTACTAGGTTGTTTTCCGAATGCAATATGTTGCATTTTTAGCACGCAATTGAACATGTATTACATAATTTGTTCTATGTTATGGAAATAACATGGTTTAAACCACAGAGCTGTACTTTAGTAGTAGGATACCTTATTAGGAATAAATAAAGTTAATAAAAATTGTTTGTGAAAAGTCGCCATTTTGGACCCAGTATAGCCGCCGAAATGATTTTTGATAGAATATACAGCCTAAACGGTTAGGACTAAAACAAAACTTGATACAAACGTACATCACTACAAAGGAATTACAAACAGGTAAGAAAGTTATTCAAAAGTTGCCACCTTTAAATAAATATGGCCGCCGAAAGAATAATTTAACTGTTGAAGGTAGAGATATGAAATTTAGTATAAACATGTATTATTATGTGTAAACGAATACAATATAAAAAAATATAAAGAAAACTTGTCATCTTTAATGTTGTAAACCAATAATGAGGTAAACAATTTTTCCTTTGGATGTCTTTAAAGATGAAATTGGGGGAGAAATTCTTGTAAGTAGAGGTTAAATGATGTGTAAACTTTATAGATAATAATAGATTGAGAATTCATGATGTTACGAATACCATCCTTAAGACGAGAAGTGTCGTGAATTTAAATGGAATGACGTAGATGAGAGAAATAAAAGCTTTAGAGGTGGGAGTTGTGTAGAAGTGCTTTAAAACGAGTGTATTTGCGCACGAAAATATTGTTGTATAAGGCCTATGATTGTACGTTTTGTTTTAAAGTCAGTTTGAATAGAATAGTCTTTGCTGGTTGTGGTCTATAGTATAAAAGGAAAGGCAGAGTCAGTTTAGGATTGGAAATATTGTACCAGGATTTTGATGTGCATTATTACGTCTATTGAACAAATTAAGTACTTTGAACAGTGTTATCTCTTCAGGACCATAGAAAACTTTGTTCACTTATAATGGATCTCTGGGCAGGAGATAGCTGGTGTAATGAGTTTTTAAATGCAGTGAACGAAGCGGAACTTATTGCTGAAACTTTATCAATTATTGAAAAGCGGAGACTCCCTCCTTATTTATGAAAAATGATATGACTGTGAAAAACTTTTTAAATGTTGTGCCCTTAGAGAACAGTGTGTATCCCCTGTATGTAAATACAGACACACAACCTGCAACGGAGGCCCCCTGTTCTTCAAGAATGTGTATGTTCCAAAATCAAACGAGGTTAAAAGTGAATTTGCTGAAATGGATATTGAAGAAAGACCAGACAGTCCATCCCTATTAATGCCGAATGTCACCAATATGTATCCCTCTTTGTAAATACAAACACAAGACCTGGAATGGAGGCCCGTGTTCTTCAACAATATGCATGGAAATAGACATGTGCGCAAAACAGAAGGTGGAAAGTGAATTGGTGCAAATGGATACGATAGTTAAAGGTGAAAATATCATTTGCAAAATGCAGTCATGATGATATGCAGGAAGACAAATATTCTTACTAAATTAGCAGAACAACAAACTGAATGTGATGAAATGGATAGTGGATGTTATAGGAAAGAGAAAATTGAAAGAAAACCATTTTGTGCATGTAAGCGAAACGATTGAGGAAAGTTCTATATTTGAACCCATGGAAACGGCAAATTATGTTCGATTCCCGTTAACTTGTGGTGGATGTGTACAAGAAGAAGGTAATCAATTGGATCATACCTGTATGGGATTTGGCTGGAATGAAATAGAACGGGAAAACTGCTTAATGATTGAATGTGGTGTACTGTATTTGAGCCTATTAATTTTAACGCTTTATATAATGCGTCTGAAGTGGAACATAATAATTGTAAAGACTATACAATTGGTGTATTTGAAGAGGGCTTAACAAATGTACTGGAACGTAAACCGATTGAAGTTGAGAAAGTGGTACTTGTTATATATACTTGCTGAACATGATCAGTAACTTTAGTATGAAGAGAAAAAATTGGAAGAAGGATTTAAGTCGGTTAATATGGTGGATAAAACATGTTTTTGTGGTTTGCATAATAACACGCACGAGCACTACAGCAGAAGAATATACACATGAATATACAAATATAAATAGAATGTATGTGCATGTAGGTATTCGATATTTGGATTTGAAAGAAGATAGCGGCGATAAGTAGACCAATATGTGGGTTCCCTATGGTTTTACATAAATATGAAATAGGGTGGATTAGAAATTTTACCTTTTGCTGAAGCTCAGTTTCGTCATCATGATCTAAGCGCCAATAGAGTTTCACCTTGTCGTTAACCAAAGACTAAAAACGCTGATAACCGGGTATTTCGTGTAACCCTTATACGGCAAGTTATTGCTCTAATGACTGGTATAATTGAGGTGTGAGCATTGTGTGAGGACGTTGCTGACAGTTAAGTTAAAAGAGTTACTTGCAGTAAACACACGAAAAACATGGAGGGATCACGTAATGCCAAAGTCATTACGAAAGAAGAACCATTTTGGCGTCGGCCCGACTTTATAGTTTTTGAATGTTTAGAAGAAATGCTAAAGGACTTGGTCACTGAAAACAATCTTAGGTGTATCCGGTGCTACTACATGTTTGAGGAAGAAAAAGACGGGTGTACTTGTGGACAATTAGAGAACAACGAACATGTGCTGCACATACTAATGAATCCAGTTTCTGTTCACGCGCTTTATGAACTGTTTAATAAGTTGTATTGTTATACCAGAATTTACTTTCTTTCATCTACAAACAAAAGTAAACCTAGTGAAAGAAACTATAACATTATGTTATGTAAACTGTGTAACTTTGTGCAGTGGCAATGTATTGATTAGTACTGTAGAAACAAAATCAAACCTAACACAAACTGAGACTAAAAAAGAAATTAGACGTGAAAGAAAACTTGTTTACACCGAAGCGAATTGGAAAATACGTTTTTTACTGAACTATACCTAAGTAACGTATAGTGTGGTCATGGTTTTTTAAATAAATAGTAAGGTGAAATAGTTACGTGTTTATTTTTCTGATTTCAGAATTATAGTGAGGTATGTAGTATTTATAATACTGTGTTTTAATTTTGAATATTATTTCTAGCCTTTAAACTCAGCCTGGCATATTAACTTTTATTTGATTCACATTTTATACTCTGATGGATGGTGTTGGTATTTATCTAAAACATTAATTTTTTACTTGCAACTGAGTTGAAATTTGTAATAAAATTTTCACGTATTTATAACTGTTAGGTCAGTTATCTGCTGGATCGAACTGACAATCTTTTAATACTACTGTTCTTCTGTACAATTCTGTACACAAATTTGTTGATGTATTTTAATGAATACCAGATGGTACAGAGATATATAAAAGAATCATTAAGGAAAGAAATACGGTTTATTCCAAACCAGACAGTACACAGGTATAACACAAAATCATAGAAAGTATAAAATTTGCAATTGATAGGTTTAATGTTATAGAAATCAAACTTTTGCGTACAATTACTAGAAAATTATTGAAACTGTTTTTTAATGTTTAGACTAGACGATTTAATACATAATAAAATAACTGAATGGGTAGAGCACTTTTATATATGTAAAGTTTTGATGGAAGTGGGTTGTTGATTATTTAAACCATTGGTGTGCATTTTAGATGGAGACCAAACAACAAACTTTTATTTGGTTATGGAATAGAGTATTGTGTTTTAAAATTAAAGTGTAGTATACAATGTGGACTCTAAAAGTAACATCAACATTTAATAATGGAAAATTATGATACACAGACATGTGCACAGTTTGCATACATCCAAACTTCCATTGGAAATTCCAGTAAACCACCATTGCAATTTAACATATAAATGGAAACAAAACATAGGGTCCACAAGAATAGTAAGATTCGTATCGCAAATACAAATAAATTCTTGGCATACGCTTTAGCATCTGAAATTTGATGATGTTGATATTGTATGGTAATTTTTCGTTTAATAAAACGAGATCTTCCATCGCCGTTATTATTTTTGGATATAATTTTAAAATCTTTCGTATTTGTAGGTGGAAATATAAAATCGAAATTTTTGTCCAATATTTTGTACATCTGTCACTGCAAAGCAAACTATCATTATTACCCTTAGTAAATGTAGCATATGCAACGTAAGACACGTCCATACTATGTCTCAGAATAAACTATACTAGTTTTAATATAAAGGAAGTTCTAGTATTAATATAGGATCACATAATACGAAGTACGGACATTACATGGTGACACTACGATAAGGGGAAAGATTTGGGAAAGCTGATGGTTAGGGTTATGTTGATGGTGCCATCCTAACATTTACAGGACGTAATTGCATTAAAAACAGTAAGGATTGTTGACCGTTGCAATTAAACTCAGGACCTCCCGAATGCGACCCGAACAATGTACCATTTATTCACCAACAATCAATCCAAGTATTTGTTTACTTAAAACTATAGAAATGGTACTATAGAACTGTGAAGTAATTAGTTTGTCCCAGATTACTTATCTGTTTTGTAATACGTGTCCTATTGAAAACATGCTAGCACTTGATCATGCATTGATACCAAATGAAACGGAGCATGACAGGGAAGCAACTTGAAGATTGGCTTTTGATTGTATAAGAATTAGGATAACACATGGATGGCTGTGTATTTGTTCTAGTTTTGTAACGTATTACCTTTAAACATGTTTGAAATGAAACTAGGAAAAGGGTTAGGTAATAAAAAACATGGCAACCAATTTTGGAAAGACAATGGAGCTTAAATATAATAATTAATTTCAGATTTCCAGTAAAGAAAATGCAAAATGGATTTCTTTTTACAATTGAATTAGATTTTGTTATGTAAGGAGACGAATATCTATAAAATAGATTTTCTCTGTATCCCCTAGGATAAGAATCAGAGATTACGATTCGTGTTCCATATTTAGTCTTTTCTCATTTGGAGTTTGAGAAGATCTTTTAATGCGTAATTGTAACAAAGTAAGGAATCTCTTGGAGTTACAGATCATTGCGCATGAAAATTCAACAATGCCTCAGCAAATACTTTTATTGTCAAAGAAAAGTGCGATCACAAACGTGTATTTGTAAATTTTTAATTGTGTAAAACAATTTTTCATTTGTCTGATATGGAAAATTTAAAAGGAAAACGCGTCAATCCAAAACAAACTTTTCACATCAGTGTAAACGAAATCTTGGTACGTCAAAAGATGAGTACAAACAGCTTTGCAAATGCATTTAATGTTGGTTATATCAGATTCTTTTTTCAAAAAGCTGTGACATGATAGCAAAAGACGTTTCATGCTGCGCAATGGTTTCACCTAATAAAATTAAGAAAATATTTCGCGGGACATTGCTATACTAAAGTTCGCAGGTAGAACGACCACTTTATCTTATATTAGCCAAATTGATATTTCCCTATTGATTTTTTTATTTTTCGTACAACAGTTACGGGAACTTTACAAATTAACTTTTCAGCACAATGACTCATAAGTAACCGATAACAAACAAGTCGAGTTCCCGTAAACAATTAAGAATAATTGTTCAGTGATTGTCTAATGTAACATTTTAAGTTGTGACAAAGAAATGATTTCTAAAACCACCAGTGTAATCACAAAGAACTGAAACATGTACTAAAAATATCGTTTGAAGGAAAAACTTGACACTGCAAAATATGAAAACAAAAACTTAACACAAACAAAATATGCCGCAACAAAGGTTGTAATTTCTTTTACGGAAACACAAAACATAATCAGGTAACAAAGTTTGACATAAAGTGCGACACAAAAACTTTTTCTTGGCACACAAATTTTTTAAAATGAAGTTACATTATCGCTAAACCTTTTTTAACAAAAGAAAGACAATGTGGGAGAAGACTTTTTCTTGTTGTGTAAATTTTCAAAATAAAGTTAGTGTACAAAAAAAGATTTCATATACGAAGTTGTCAGAAAACTTTGTAGGAAAAGATTGACATTCAGTGGAACAAAAAACATTTTGTGACCTACAAAGCAATTTTTGACATGCAATGTAACATTAGAGATCTTTTGTTATACAGAAGAGTTTTTCTACAGTTATTCTCTCATGAAACCTTTTAGAAAAAAATCTTAACAGAAAAGCAAAAAAAAATGTTATATAGGTTCAAATAAAAATACAAGTTCAAACTTAAAAATTCAGAAACAGAAAACCAGAAAACTGTTCAGAAAAAAAATTACTTGTAACAGAAAACACAGTACAAAAAGCAAAATGGTTTGGTATCTTTATAACATATTTCTGTAAGTAAAACAAAAGCTGTGACTTTGAAATGGACAAGAAAGATGGAAGCATGTTTTTAGGAAGTTTCTCAAGAGATAAACAGGAAATGTGTACTTAGAAAATGCATTTGCAGACACAATCTACAATTTCTATTCACAAATGAAACAGGTACAAGAACGAAATCTTTGTTTATTAACAATTATTTGTTTGGAAATACTTTCTGATCTTAGGTTACGTTACTATATTGTAACCTTGAAGGGAGGATCAAGCGACTGAGTGAAATTACATCGCTACAAGTTTTTCAAGTTAGGTTAGTTTTTTTTACATATCTTCAAGGACAAATCAAAGCGAGTCACCAAAATTCATTCGCCCATACTTCTTTTTATACAGTGCTGGAATGGATAATCTAAAAGGGCCAAAATGACACTGAAAAGAAAAGCCATACCGAGTCACGGAAATTCATGTATCAGGAAATTTTATCAAGAATGTAACTTCATTTTAAAAATTTTGTGTGTGTGCCAAGAAAAAGTTTGTGTCTAAGTTTGTTACATTACATGATTCTTTGTTTTTTGTTTCCGTAAAGCAACGTCCAGACATGGAAACTTCTTTCCGGAAACATTGTTTGTAAAATGTTTCCATGTTTTCTAAATGTTTTCAAACATTTGTGAAACATTTGGAAAACAAAGAAACATGTTTCAGAAACAATGTTTCGAAAGAAGTTGCTAAGATGTTTCGCGTCCAGACCTGTTACTGGAAGTAAAGATGTTTTCCGAGGAGGCCGTGGCGGTAGCCTGTGCGTCATATATCGTGATAGATGCCATGTTTCATAAACGTAGGAAAAGGTGTTCGTGGACTCGAACCCTTCTCTGCGAGGGGTTATATTATGGCCTTAATTTATTAGCAGATGTCAAGCTCGAAGATAGTGCTGGTTTTCGAAACTTCGCTAGGATGAATTTCAAAGACCTTGAGATACTGCTGCAAATGGTGGGATCAAATATATCAAGGAAGAACATAAGATACCGAGCTGCAATACGACTTGCTTTGACTGCGATGTCTTGCTAGTGAAGATTCATTCACAAGCCTTCAGTACACGTTCAAAATTTCAGAGCAGAGCATATCTGAAATAGTTCCTGAAATATGTGAAGTAATCGTTTCAGCATTACGTGAATATGTTAAGGTATGTGTCAAACCTGGTTTGTTCAATGTGTTTCCCAATAGTTGTCCGCCGTTCGACAGAGTGTTTACGATATATGTGCACATCTCTACTGTGCAGGTGAATCCTACGGTATTAAATTAGAAAAAAGTTCATATAAACATGTGGTCAAAAATGCTTAGTTCAGGAGGAAGTGAAGGTTGGAGTTCGAAAAGTATAAAATTGGAATGAATTGTACGCGCCAAGTCCAGTAGCCAAAAACCTCTCACTGGCTGCAGAATGTTAATTTTAACCCCTAAAACAATATCTATGTACAGCAATTTTAAATGTCATTAATATTTAAGCGAAAACTGGAACTCTAGCGTCAATTCTAAAAGCGATCCATTTTCTCGGACATAAAGCGTTTTAGATTTCATATTAATATGAACTATCATCTTATTTCAGTCTAGAGAATTAATCTGCAAGTATGTAATCAAAATCCGTAAATTCCTGTATAGTGATTAGAATGGGAGAAGTGTGGACATTCGCCCCATTATACACGGCGTGGGAGAACGCAACAACACGGAGAGGAAACTTGAGCGCTGCAGTCGTTTTGGTCGCGAGTCGTAACTAGAACTTAATGCTGTCTTCCAGATATTCGCGACTCCTCCAGTTTAAAGTCTAATTAAAAGGTACGCGTAGGTTTTGGACATATTCCTTCCTTATTTAGCCCGAGTCTTATTTGTCTCAAGTACTTGCAGTATTTTTAAAATCTTATAGCAGCATTAGCAATCACCCTTAATATTTACAAATTTCGATATAATACAATGGGCAGCGACTCCAGATTGTACAATGATGGCTAGTAAGTCTTGAATTAAATGACATCATTATCTTTGCTTGGGTGTTACTTAACAATTGCTAACACCTCGAAATCAGTAGCAACGTATTACGGAGTGATGCGTAAGTAGTAGGGAACATGTTCGAAGATTTCTGATATTGCAATTATATTTTGAAATAAATGAAAAATTTTAAAAAGTGCGCAAGGAGAACCCTTGATTGGACGGAACCTTCAAAATCGCTTGCAGTGTCTCGATACTACGCAGAGGCGCTTAGGAACTATTGGCTATGGGTCCTATATACAATACACAGATGTACAGTTGATAAAACATATGCATATTGGCGACGATAGTTCTGTGCCTCTCACCTTGGGTGAACGCAAAGAGCGAGTTTAGTTGATACAGAAAAAAGGTAGATATATCTCAAGACGTATCGGGCCAGCTGTGTATCACAGGCATGCAGCTTAGATGGCTTAGAATACATTAAAAACTCCATACTCTCTGGTACAGCACACGGTGATGAGGTGACACATTCAACACTTCCCAAGAGATTGACAAATTTGTAATGCTGCGCATGACCAGTATTGTCAAATTCCCCTGGCAATATTTCCCTCAAAATACTGTAAATATTTGAAATCGAACCTAAAGGAACCTGACCTATATAATGCTATTATGAATGGTTAACTAGTAATCAACTTTAAGCTAACCTAATCTAATTTAAAGATTCCCCATACAGCACATTAAACTTGCAGCAATATTGCAAGACTCTTTACTTGTAGCAAGTTTGACATTGCAAGGTTGCAAACTTGTTACAGTCTTGCAGCAAAAGTGCTAGTTGACATATGCTTAACTTGCTAAAAGCTTGGAAAGCCAAACTTGCTACAAACTTGGAAAGCCAAACTTGCGATCAACTTGAAACGCCGAACTTGCTACCAACTTAAAAAGTTTGTATAGCGTGTAGCGAGAAAAAAGAGGTCTGGGGTGGAGTTTGAACTCCCGACCTTCAGATTTGTTTGTTCATTTTGTTGTCCAACATTATCCCTGGTCCTCGAAATCGACCACAAGAAACAAGAAGCATGAAAACGGGAAATCGGATCAGATCCGCATCCAGCGATGATGACCACGCGATAAAACACTACGATAGTGCTGAGATGATAGAGTATGATGACAAAGAGTGTGTTGGTTGTGGCGAAAATTATAATGAAAGAAGAGAAGACGAGTGGATACAGAGTATTATGTTTGAATGCTGGTTACATGAACGCTGTTCGAAATATGAGAATGTTTGTGAGGTGTGTGGCAAAGTTTTGAAACATACCTAGACGAAACAAGATACAATGTACGGTAATGTAATTGAGAAGTTTTTTCCAAAATGTACTAAACATTTCCGTCTTTGTTACACCGACTTTTCAAAATCAACAGTACATTTTTAAATCCGTAGATGTATGCTTGAAATGAACATTACTAGCTAAGAATTTTATTAGTGAGTATTGTTCACTTCAAGCTACAGGGGTTGGACAAAAAAATCTAAAAACACGTCATACAGGACACGTAAGTGTGGCCCGCCATTGTACACCACGTGTTGCGGTTGCCGATCGTGTTTTGTTTTCAATGTGTCATGTGGACCTTCCTCTTCCGTCAGCAGTACCCAGTTCACCTGTGAGTGTCGTGGTGTGCAAGTGGTGCGGTAAAATGGGCGTCCTGACAGACTTCCAAAGAGGCGTGATCGTTGGTGCCCGTCTGGTTGGAGCTTCAGTGACAACAGTGGCGACCATTGTGGGGGTATCGACAGGCACTGTGTCCAATGTCACGAGGGCATACACAATGCATGGGCAAACAACGTCTGCAAAGCACAACAGTGGTCGAAAGACAATCCTGTCCGATAGGGACAGGAGGGCATTAAACCGGATTGTAGCAGCTATAAAGCAGACCACTGTAATGAAAATTACGTCTGAACTCAATTCCGGCCTACAGAACCCGGTTTCATCAAAAACAGTGCGACGGGAACTTCATAAAATGAAAATTCATGGCAGGGCCGCGATCGCCAAACCTCCTGGTCACAGCAGTAAATGCGAAGCGGCGTATCCAGTGGTGCAAGGACCACAAGGAGTGGACGCTTGATCAGTGGAAACACGTAATGTATTCCGATGAATCGACCTACACCTTGTTTCCAACAACCGGTCGTGTTTACGTATGGAGAACACCGTCGCAGGCCTATGATCCAGATTGTCTGCGCCCAACTGTAAAGCATGGGGGTGGTTCTGTTACAGTATGGGCAGTGATATCGTGGTTTTCTGCAGGTCCCATCATAGCCCTGCATGGAATGATGAATGCTAAGGCGTATGAGGCCATTTTGGGGGACCAGGTTCTACCCGTGGCCCACACATTGTTCCCGGATGGTGATGGCATCTGCCAAGATGATTTGGCACCCTGTCACGCTGCAAAAACGGTGCAATCATGGTTTGATGAGCATGACCAGGAGCTATCACACCTCCCATGGGTCCCACAATCACCAGATCTGAACATCATTGAGCCTGTGGTCTGTGTTAGAAAGGCGTGTTCGGTCTCATTACCCTCCACCATCATCCCTTAAGGAACTGGAGCATGTTTTGTAGGAAGAATGGTACAACATCCCACACACCACGATTCAGGAGCTGTATACGTCCATTCCGCGTCGGATCCAAGCTGTTTTGGACGCAAAAGGAGGCCCCACACCATACTAGGTATGATTTTCACACTTTTTCAAACGTTTTAGTTTTTTTGTCCAACCCCTGTATATATACTCATTTATCTATCTAAGTTAAGGAGAAAATTGATCCAATTTAATTATTGATTTCTCTGTTTAGGTTCTGCATTTGGTCCATCAGTCCCATAGTGCATGATACATCTAACCCATAGTACTATGGGAGAGATGGACCAGTCAGCCAATTGTTTCATGCGTACATTTTGGGCAGAAATATTTCCTTCTTGATCCTCAAAGCCTTTTGTTGTGGTGACTGAAAGTCCTTTCTTATATTTCGTGCAGACAAACATGCTCTACCTGCATCATTATTTGACTTACTGGAGGCAGAAAAACAGTGGTCCATCTCTACCTCAATTATCCTATATTGTTTTAGTTTTTGTTTCATTATTTGTATTGCACTTAATTGTATTGCATTATTTGTTCATAAGGGCGCTTAATGGTTTGCTTAGTATTCCTAATATGAGCAGTTACTTTGCCGTACTATTTCAACTAATCTACAGACAGTAATACATGGCGTAGACGTGGACCAGTTTTCTATTCTCTCACCTAAATATTTCATTACAAAATGATGGCAATCTCTTGTTTGGAGGTGTACGATACAGTGGATCCAATTGCATCAACGTGATAAGTTATACTCTTCTATTTTTATAATTGAAGTGGTCGAGAGCCCTGTCGATATTTTGTAAACAGAAAATGGCATGCAACAAACCAAACAAGTTAAAACTACAAAAAGTATGCACATACCTCTGTTTCAGTGTCATTCGAACAGTATGTATTTCTGCATGCTCTAGATTCTTGAAACATTCAACAAAAATGTTAGCGGCTCGTACCAAAACCAACTAACTTTTTTCGGTGAAGCTGCACTTTCTTTTCTGTTACATAGAGCCTTACTCTCTCTACGAAATTGCATCCGGAGCGCCTTCAACATTTTTCTATTTCTTCTACACTGACAGACAATGTAGAAGCGATTTCCTTCAGTGCATCCTGTTTCTTATTTCTGTTTTTATACTCGAAGTATGGAATTCCCAAAGTATTTTGTGACTGAAACTCTTCAATGAGTTTGAGGGTATTTTCTTGTGTTCACATCTTTGTGTAATGACCAGTCAACAATGCAACGAGGAATGTGTAAAGCTCTTTTAACCTCCGAATGCAGGTGGTCAAACCGCGAACTAACCTCTACACAAACACGGACATGGGCAACAGACACGCCAGTTAAATGGTGAAGGTAGTGGTGCTAACTGAAGAAGGTTCATGTGAATCCACGGCCTGACGCACTTTGTTCTGTATGTTTCAATATTCTGTTGCGTCCGCCAGCGATGAACGGATAACAACAACTATAATCATAATAATTTGACAGGGAATACGAAGGCAATACGCTGTGTTGGATGTTGGAACATACTGCGTGCTCGTGTGTAATGAAGCGAGGAGCAATGCATAACGAAGCGTGCAACACGTTTATATTCAGTGAAGTAACGAAGACCGTATTTGTTTTAATTAGTAGCCTATTGATTATAATTAACGAACGACCGTAGTGTAGGTTCTACCGAGCGACCGTAGCTCAGTAGAACAGTCGGGAGGTCCTGGGAACGATCGCAGCGGCCGCCCATTCTGACTTTCCCAGATTTTTTCCATCAGTCACACCAGATAAATTCCGGAATGATACCTACCCGACCAACCACTTTCAAACATCTCCCCATCCTGTGGTGGTCTGGGTATAATGCTCATTTTAATATAGGCCGGTATTTTGATTACTTGAGTTCATCAGACTGTACTGTTAATGTGTTCTTCTACGCATATTCACCCTAGCGTTGGCAGAATCATAAAAAAGACAGATTTTGTCATTATGATCTGTTTACTTATGACGTGGACTCAGAGGACCACTAGGGCAAACATCAGGCACCACAGTTTGCGGAACGCTGCTGTAACTTACTTGTTATTCGTCGGTAACTCACATCATGCATGTTCATCAATTGGGAAAAGAGATGTGGTGTCGTTTTTCCATTGATTCCGAATAGACTCGGCAATTTACACGAACAAGAGCATACAAAAAGGTACAACTTTGTCCCCATCCCATGACTCATCTAGCTGGAGTACGCCAACACAATTTATAGCTTCCATAATTTAATTTCTTTTGCTATTTGAGGCCATCATTATGATTCTACATCAGTTTGGAGACGGTTTACCTCCATAAACCGAGGTTTGGTACAGAATGTTTCCCAAGTGCTTGCAAACAATATTTCCTGTTTTCCATTTCAAATGAGAAACAAGAAACGTTGTTTATTTCTCTGGAAACATCAGAAAGTGTAGGGGTGTTCGGTATTCAGATTTTCATACCAACTTTCTGTATTCTTTGGATACCGACAATTATCGATATACCGAAAAACCGAAGAATATCACAATACCGACAAACAATGATATTGAGCGATATGGAAGTACTCATGGACGTATGTATTTAGGGGATTGGCCTGATATCCCCCCGAAATTCTGGTTCATATGCAAAACAAGAGTATAATTTTAGGCGTACTTATCTATATTTAGAGTTGTAATTTCTTTTTTCATGAGAACCTTATGTTAGGTAAACATTGAACTTAATACAGAAAAATTGGCAAGTACCGGATCGGCAGCAAATGTCAATCTTTTAACCCTGCCAGTGTAATAATATAGTGAATATTTACACGATAAACAATGAAATATTGGCGATCTCACTTAAGAAACAAAATCGACATGAGAAAGACAAAGTTGATTATTCATATTACAGAATACTATACTGATAATACACATTCAATCATTTACATTAACGCACAGACTCATTTCTAAGGTTTTTAGGCAACTCAGGCTCAGACCAGATGGATGGTGATGGAATGATTGATGGAATGAAGAAAGTGGTACGAAGCAAGAACCCCGAGCAAACCCACACACACGGTGCTTGTTCACCACAAAGTTCACATGGCACGAGGAGGGTTTGAACCGACCAATTCAAGCGCTAGAGATGAGCGCTATACCCATTGAGTCACAGGTCCGCTCTAATCAGGTGGTATTTGAGCTTTTCCTTATAGTGAAAACAGTTGCTGTAGATTCGCCGACTTCATGCCTTGTCAATTAAAAAAGTCAGTCACGCAGCGGCAGTTTTGACGATGGGATAAAAGCAAACAGCATAATGCATTTCAGCAACATTTTGATGTAATTCGAAAACTTGAGTAGAAATGGCGAGATCCGAAAACTCCGATCTTCGGGGTTTCGGATATCTGGTCCAAATGATTCGTCCGATTTCGGTCACAGGTTTAAAGAGGCAAAATTCGGATTTCCTTATGATGCATCTGCAAGTGCAATGGCGCGATGGTAAATTATGAACAGCTGGCCCTGGTGAATACCTACCACATCCCGGCCTGAGCCAAAGAAAGAAATGGAGAGACAGTATTGATTTTTAAATTTTATTTGACTTTTAGGGACCTAAGGCTCGGGCCGGGATAGAGGAGGGGAAATGATTCGGAAAGGTGCCGCCCGGCCAGGGCTAATGTTGCAGGTGCTACCCCGGCATTTGCCTAATGTGACTGATGGAAAAACCCTGGGAAAACGTCAGTCAGGATTATCGCTGGGATCAAACCCACGACTTTCCTAATCCTACGCCAACGCTCTACTACTGAGTATTTTCGGTATATCGATATTTCAGTAAGGGTGATACTGAATTTTGGATATTCCAAGATACCGATACAGATTTCAGTATATACATATTTTTGACTGCCCTAAGAAATTGTTTTCTAAATGTTTTCCAACGTTTCTGAAAGTTTTGCAAACATTTGGGAAATAATTTAATGAAGGTATTTAGAAAACACAAAAAACACGTCGCAAAACAGTTTGGAAACAGTGTTTCCATGTCCGGACGTGGCTTAAAAGTAATTAGAACCTTTGTTACGGCATTTTTTGTTTACGTTAAGTTTTTGTTTTCACATTCTACACTGTCAAGTTTGTTTCTTGAAACGATATTTTAATACATGATTCAGTTCTTTGTGATTACACTGGTGGTTTTAGAAATCATTTCGTTGTGATAACTTAAAATGTTACATTAGACAATCACGAAACAATTATTATTCTTAACTGTTATGGGAACTCGACTTGTGTTTGTTATCGGTTACTTATGAGTCATTGTGCTGAAATGTTAATTTGTAAGTTTCCCATAACTGTTGTACGAAAAATCTAAAATTCAATAGGGAAATATCAATTTGACTAATATCCGATGGAGTGGTCGTTCTACCTGCGAACTCTAGTATAGCAATGTCCCGCGAAGTATTTTCTCAAATAATTTTGTTAGATGAAACCATTGCGGAGATTACGTCTTTTGCTATCACGTCACAGCTTTTTTTGAAAAGATTGTGATATAACCATCATTAAATGCATTTGCAAAGCTACTTGTATTCATCTTTTGACGTACGAAGATTTCGTTTACTGATGTGAAAAGTTTGTTTTGGATTGACGCGTTTTGCTTTGTTATATTTTGCAAATCAGAGAAATGAAAACTTATGTTTTACACATTAAAAATTTACAAATACACGTTTTAGTTTGTGAACTCACTTTTCTTTTACATTTCTTTGACGATAAAAGTATTTGCTAAAGCATTGTTGAATTTTCATGCGCAATGATCTGTAATTCCAAGAGATCAATCCATTACCTTGTTGCAATTGCGCATTAAAAAATCTTTTCAAACTCCAAATAAGAAAAGACTAAATATGGAACACGAATCGTAAGCTCTGATTCTTATTCTAGGGGATACAGAGAAAATCTATTTTATAGATATTCGTCTCCTTACATAAGAAAATCTTATTCAAGTGTAAAAAGAAATCCATTTTGCATTTTCTTTACTGGAAATCTCAATTACCATATATAAGCTCCAATGTCTTTCCAAAATGGGTTGCTTTCTTTTTTCTTACCTAACGCTTATCGAAGATTCATTTCAAACATGTTTAAAGGTCATATATTACTAAACAATAACTCAGTTACACAGCCATCGATGTGTTGTCCAATTTCTATACAATCAAAAGCCAGTCTTCCTGTTGCTTCCCTGTCGTGCTCAGTTTCATTTGGTTCAATGCATCTGACTTGAAGTTCTAGCATGTTTTCAATATGACACGTATTACAAAAACAGATAAGCAATCTGGGACAAACAAATTATTTCACAGTTCTATAATACTATTTCTATACTTGGATTGATTGTTGGTGAATAAATGGTACATTGTTCGGTTAGCATTCGGGAGGTCGTGAGTTTAATTGCAACGGCCAACAATCCTTACTGTTTTTAATGCAATTACGTACTGTAAATGCTAGGATGGCACCATCAACATAACCCTAACCATCAGCTTCCCCAAATCCTTTTCCCTTATCGTAGTGTTACCCTTTAATGTAAAAGTAAGAAATAAAATTATACTTCCTATTATTATGTGATCCTATATTAATACTAGAACTTCCTTTATATTAAAACTAGTACGGTTTATTCTGAGACATAGTATGGACGTGTCTAAAGTTGCATATGCTACATTCAGTAAGGGTAATAATGATAGTTTGCTTTGCAGTGACAGTTATACAAAATATTGGACAAACAACACATATTTCGATTTAATATTTCCACCTACAAATACGAAAGATTTTAAAATTATATCCAAACATAATGACGGTGGAAGGTTTCTTATTGAACGAAAAATTACCATACGATAACACATTTCGATTTAATATTTCCACCTACAAATACGAAAGATTTTAAAGTCATAATAACGACGATGGAAGATCTCGTTTTTTAAAACGAAAAATTACCATACAATATCAACATCATCAAATTTCAGATGCTACAGCGTATGCCAAGAATTTATTTGTATTTGCGATACGAATCTTACTGTTCTTGTGAGCCCTATGTCTTGTTTCCATTAGTGTGTTAAATTGCATTGGTAGTTTACTGGAATTTCCAATGGAAGTCTGGATGTATGCAAATGTGAACATGTCTGTAATATAATTAGAAAAGTATTTGTGTATCATAGTTTTGCATTATTAAATGTTTATGGTACTTTTAGGTTCAGATTGTATACTACACTTTAATTTTAAAACACAATACACTATTCCAGAACCAAATAAAAGTTTGTTACTTGGTCTTCATCTAATATCCACACTAATGGTTTAAATAATCAACAACCCACTTCCATCGAACTTACACATATGTAAAAGAGTGATGTATGCTTTTGTCTGTCATTCAGTTATTTTATTATGTATTAAATCGAATAGTCTAAACACTAAAAACAGTTTCAATAATTTTCTAATAATTGTAGGCAAAAGTTTGATTTCTTTAACATTAAACCTATCAATTGCAAATTTTATACTTTCCATGATTTTGTGTTATACCTGTGTACTGTGTAGTTTGATATAAATCGTATTTCTTTCCTTAATGATCGTCTTATTTATCTCTGTACCATCTGGTATTCATTAAAAGCCATAAACAAATTTGTGTACAGCATTGTGAGTAGTATAAATAGATTTTCAGTTCGATTCAGCAGATAACTGACCTCAGTTATAAATATGTGAAAATATTCGTACGAAGTTCAACTCAGTTGCAAGTAAAATATATTATGTTTCAAATAAATACCAACACCATTCATCAAAGCATAAAATATGAAACAAAATTTAATATGCCAACCTGAATTTAAGGGCTACAAATAATATTCAAAATTAAAACACAGTAATATAAATACTACATAATAATAATACAGCCATATTCAATCCACTACTGGATGAGACCTCTCCCGGAGGAGGTGGTCTACTGCTCCTACGCTGACCTGACGTGTTGGGAGAGAAGAGTCGAAGCTCTCAACTGTGATCGCTACCTCTTCAGGTAGCTCCCCAATTGGCCTCACGACGCTGGGTGGACCCCGCACAGGGAAAACCATCTGGAGTACGGCAACGGTCACCCGTCCAAGCACTGACCAGACCCAGAGCTGCTTGACTTCGGTAATCTTACGGGAACCGGTAGTCCAGCTCTGCTAGTACCTCCCCATAATTCTGAAAGGACAAAAATTAACACGTAACTATTTCACTTTACTATTTACTTAAAAAAAACATCACCACACTATACGTTACTTAGGTATAATTCAGTAAAAAAGGCTTTTTCCAATTCGCTTCGGTGTCTTTTCAAGTAGTGTTTTTTCCTAGAAAAGCAACAATTTTCTTTCACGTCTAATATTCTTTTTAGTCTCAGTTTGTATTGGGTTTGATTTTGTTTCTACATTACTAATTAATAAACTGCCACTGCACAAAATTATACAATTTACATAATGTTATACAGTTTCGTTCACTACATTTTACTTTTGTTTGTAGATGAAAGAAAGTAAAGTTAATTCTGGTATAACAATGCAACCTATTAAACAGCTCATAAAGCGCGTGAACAGAAATCGGATTCGTTAGTATGTGCAGCACATGTTCATTGTTCTCAAATTGTCCACGAGTACACCCGTCTTTTTCTTCCTCAAGCATGTAGTAGCATCGGATACACCTAAGATTGTTTTCAATGTCAGTCTTTTAGCATTTCTTCTAAACATTCAGAAACTATAAAGTCGGGCTTACGCCAACATGGTTCTACTTTCGTAGTTACTTTAGCATTACATGATCCCCCATGTTTTTTCGTATGTTTACTGCAAGTAATTTTTATAACCTAACTGTCACTAACGTCTTCACACAATGCTCACACCTCAGTTATACCAGTCATTAAAGCAATAACTTGCCGTATAGGTGTTCCACGAAATATCCGATTTTCTGGGTCTAATCTTTGGGGAGAGACAAGGTGAAACTCTATTGGTGTTTAGGTCATGACGAAACTGAGCTTCAGGAAATGGTAAAGTTTCTAATCCACCCTATTTCATGTTTATGTAAAACCATAGAGAACCCACATACTGTTCTACTTATCGTCGCTATCTTCTTTCAAACCCAAGTATCGAATACCTACATGCACATACATTATATTTATATTTGTATATGCATGTGTATAGTCTTCTGCTGTAGTGTTCGCACGTGTTATTATGCAAACCACAAACATATTTTTATCCACCATATTAACCATCTTATATCCTTCTTCCAGTTTCTTCTTTTCACACTTAAGTCACTGATCATGTGCAGCAAGTATATATAACAAGTAACACTTTCTGAACTTCAATCGGTTTACGTTCCAGCATATTTTTTAAACCCACTTCAAATATACAAATTGTATAGTCTTTGCAATTATTATGTTCCACTTCATACGCATTATATAAAGCGTTAAAATTAATAGGTTCAAATATATTACACCACATTTGATCATTAAGCTGTTTTCCCGTTCTATTTCATTCCAGCCAAATCACATACAGGCATGATCCAATGGATTACCTTTTTGTACATATGCACCACAAGTTAACGGGAATCGGACATAATTTGCAGTTTTTTCCTTAGCTTCGAATATACAGCTTTCCTCAATTATGTTTACAATCTTCTGTTTCCTATCCCGTCTACTACAGGGTGCGGAGCGTTCATAGTAGGATATTAAAAACACACCATAAGGAAGTAACTGTAATTTACTGATTACCTCTTATGTCAATTAATAGTTAAAGGTATGCCATTTACTAATGTGTAAGTCATTGTCCATTGCGTGGATTACTTTTTGAATATGACGCCTGTCAAATGATGCCCCCCGCGGGACGGGCGTAAGCCATAGTGCTGTTACCGCCCATAAAATTCATTTTATCTTATCTTAAATGATGCCCCCTTTGCACAACACATTCATCTAGGTGGCGTTGGAAGTTTGCCATAACTCGGCGTAACGTATTCCCTGGGACATTGCCGACGGCAGTTCTTATGCGATCCTTCAACTCAGGAATGGTGGCACAACGTGTTCGGAAAACTTCTTGCTTCAGGTGGCCCCAAAGGAAAAAGTCTGCACATGAAAGATCAGGTGAGCGTGGCGGCCAGGAAATGTCACCAAAACGGGAAATTACTCTACCTTGAAATGTCTGTCGCAAGAAATCCATGCAAATTCTGGCTGTATGCGAGGTCGCTCCGTCCTGTTGAAACCATAATTGTTCCACATCCACATCGACCATACCTAATTGGGGAAGAACGAAGTCTTGCAACATCTTTAGGTAGCGTTCACTGGTGACAGTTACAGCCAGACCGCGGTCATCCTCAAAGAAGTAAGTGCCAATAATCCCAAAGGAAGCAACTCCACACCACACTGTGACACGAGAACTGTGCAAGGGCTTGATGTGCAGTTCATGCGGGTTTCCATCACTCCAATAACGCATATTCTGTTTATTCACTGAACCCCATAACTCGAAATGCGCTTCATCTGACATCAGGATGGTGTGCAACATTTGTGGATTTTGGCGAAGGAGATCACGCATGGTTAAGCAGAATGTTTCTCGTGCAACCCAATCGCGAGGCCTAATTTCCTGAACAATCTGCAGCTTATATGGGTGAAAATGGAGACCTTCGTGCAATATTCTCCTTAATGAGCGATCGGACATTTGCAAAGTTTGCGAATGACGACGAGCAGATCTTTTTGGGCTACGCAATATTGCAGCACGAACATTTTTCACGGCTTCTGGTGTCCGCACAGTTCTTTCACTTCTTCCCGGTTTGCCATTGCAAACAGAACCTGTTGTTCGAAATGCACTTACCCACCTCACAATGGTGCGTCCATCTGGAACTTTCCCATGACGTCCCAAGTTGAAATGTTGCCGAAATAGATGCTGGGTAGCAATAACAGAGTCGTTATTCTTGAAATAACTTTCAACAGCAAAGGCACGATGCTGTGCACTCCACCGATCCATTTCACTGTCACACTCGAAATGGCAGCTCGTTAGTACACGAATGCGGCACGAGCTGGCGCGCATTCATGCAGTACGTCATTGTACTACGCACGTCAAATTACGCTATGAACGCTGCCGCACCCTGTATATATTTCATCACATTCGCTTTGTTGTTCTGCTAATTTAGTAAGAATATCTGTCTTCCTGCATATGATCATAACTGCATTTCGCACATTACATCTCTACCTTTAACTATCGTATCCATTTGCACCAATTCACTTCCCACCTTCTGTTTTGGGCATATGTCTATTTCCATGCATATTGTTGAAGAGCAAGAGGCCTCCATTCCAGGTCTTGTGTTTGTATTTACACACAGGGATACATATTTTTAACACTTTTCTTTAATAGGGATGGACTGTCTGGTCTTTCTTCAATATCCACTTCATCAAATTCACTTTTCACCTCGTTTGGTTTTGGGGTCACACATTCTTGAAGAACAATAGGGCCTCCATTGCAAGTTTTTTTGTCTGTATTTACACTCAGGGGATACACACTGTTCTCTAAGGGCACAAGATTTAAAAAGTTTTTCACAGTCATATCATTTTTCATAAATAAGGAGGGAGTCTCAGCTTTTCAATATTTGATAAAGTTTCAGCAATAAGTTTCGCTTCGTTCACTGCATTTAAAAACTGTCACTAGGCCAGGTATTTCCTTCTCCCCAGAGGTCCATTATAAGTGAACAAAGTTTTCTATGGTCCTGAAGAGATAACACTGTTCAAAATACTTAATTTGTTCAATTAAATAGACGTAATACTGCACATCAAAATCCTGGTACAAGATTTCCAATCTTATACTGCCTCTGCCTTTTCTTTGAAACAATAACCCACCACCAACAAACTTATTCACACTTACTTTAAAACAAAACATACAATCATAGACCTTACACAACAATATTTTTGTGCGGAAATACACTCGTTTTAAAGCACTTCTGCACAACTCTCACCTCTAAAGCTTTTATTTCTTTCATCTACTTCATTCCATTTAAATTCACGACACTTCTCGTCTTAAGGATGGTATTCGTATCATCATGATTTCTCATTGATCTGTTATTACCTATAAAGTTTACACCTCTACCCCCGTTTTCAACCTTAAAGACACCCAAGGGAAAAAATTGTTTACATCATTACTGATTTACAATATCAATAAGTTTTATTTTATCAGTTTCTTATAGTGTCTTCAATTACTCATAATAATACATGTTTATACTAAATTCCATATCTCTTCTTTCAAGGGTTAACAAATTAGTATTTTGTCGATTATATTGATGTAAAGGTGACGACTTAAAAAAATATTTTCTTAATCTACTAGGTATAGGGTACATTTATATGGAATTTCAGCTTTAAATTAAACGATGCGGAAATTAATTTTTTTGTCGGACATAGTTACTTAAATATGGCGACTTTTGAAAAAAAATATTGTTTGTGATTCCCTTGTAATTAACGTTTCTACCAAGTTTCGTGTTTCAAGTCCTACCCATTTAAGCTGTTGATTGCATCAAAAAATCAATTCGGCGGCAATTTTTCTTTAGAGATGGGGACATTTGAAAAATATTCTTATATGTTTGTAATTCTCTTGTAATGATGAACTTTTCTACCAATTTTCATGTTTTAAGTCCTACCCGTTTAGTCTCTTATATTCTATCAAAAATCATTTCGGCGGCCATATTTCTTCAAAGAAGGTGACTTTCGAAAACTTTTCTTATGTTTGGAATTTTTTTTGTACTACTGTACGTTTGTACCAAATTTTGTGTTTTAAGTTTTACCCGTTTAGGTTGTACATTCTATCAAGAAGTCCTTTGGGCGGCCATATTGTGTCTAAAATGGCAACTTTTCGAAAAGATTTTATATTAACCTTATTTGTTCCTAATAAAGTACCTTCCTACCAAATTGCAGCTCTGTAGCTTAAACGATGTATAAATTAAATTTTATGTTCGATATATTAGTAATAAAATGTCTTTTTCAAAAGCCATCTATGGTAAAACCAAAATAAGCGTGTAATCTTGCTTAAGGAAGCAGTATATGTTATATCCATAAGATGATCTAATACATGTTCAATTGCGATCTAAAAATGCAACATATTCCATTCGGGAGAACGACCTAGTAAACGTCCAGATTGATGCTAAAAGTAACTGGCACGCTTAATCATTGTATCTTTATCTGCCCTCTAGTTACAACACTAAATAAATAACACAACGTTCTTAATTCGAAAAAAATACACAAAAACGGGCTAATAAACGGCCAAATGTGTGTTAGCCGTAACTCAATGGAAGCCATTCTTCGATTCAAATGCCAAACTAAAATAAGTGCATTTTCTAGCTTCAGTAACCTGTATATGATATATTAGTTTAACCTGTATATGACATATTAGTTTTATTAAAATCCATTTGGAAGTTTATTAAGCCACTTGTGTGTTAACAGTAACTCAAAGAAAGCCATGCTGCGACTTCTCAATCAAAGATAACCATTTTATTTCTTATTCTGTTTTTAAACTATTTATTGATGTTCTTGAACCTCAAGTATCAAGGACTTCTCTGTTTCCGTGTTTTGTCTCACTTTTCTTTCTTTCTTATGAACAAAATTAACTTTTTCCCGCAGGCGGTATGCGAATCTATGGGCTCAAGCGAAAGAAGGTGGTGAAAGAAAAAAAAGTTTTTCAATTATTTTTTTTTCGTACAAGCAAAGAGGCGTGAGGTTGGTGGTATAAAATTGTGTACACATGATGAAGAGGGGTCAGGGATTAATAGCAGGAGGCTGAGACAAATCATTAGCGGTATTAAAATGTGTGGGCCAATGTTAATTTTCCTATCCCGGTATGAGTTTTTGTCTGCCAATGTTAATTTTCCTATTCCGGTATGAATTTTAGCCTGCAGCGTAGGGGCGGTAACATTGATTAATGGTAGGGGCGTTTTTAATTTAAATATGCAAGGCGGTATTATTCGGGTTCCTGTCTCAATTGATGATATGCATTATATGTATTACATAAGGTATGTGTGGTATAAACATTATTATAAGCCTTCGGCTCCATACACATTTGATAATGCGTGTCTATTTTAAATGAATGGTATGCGTATTCTAATCGAAACGCCTGTTCGTTCTTCATCCTGCCAGTCGTAAGTGCTTCCTAGTGTTGTGTACTGTTCAACAATTTATTCTATAGAAATCTTTCTACGAACGAGAACCTTGTTTTAAATAACATTAAAAAATAAAATGATGTTCTAAGTTGAAATTGCACTGGATAGTAATAATTAGGGCTAGGAATTTCATGACCTATAAATTGTTGAAAAATGCCCTTAAAAAGATGCATTTATGACCTAAGAATTGCTAAAAAATGACTTAATAAAATGACCTAAAATACTGTAAAAATAATTCATGGCGCGTGATTTAACCTATAAGATAAAATAATTTGTATTCTTCATGTCCCCCTAATTTTTCAGAGTATAGCAGTAAAAGTAGAAAAAAATAACAGCATCAACTTTAATAGTTTTTACTTACTAAGAAAAAATAGCAATAACTCTTTTAATTTTAAACTGAAATTTTATCTCGGTAAGTAGATAAAAATAGAACAATATGATTCTTTAATCATGTTAATTCTTTCTCGTTAATGCTCCATGTACAAATTAAGGCTCGTAAACAAGTAGCATACAGCAACTGCTCAGGAAAGAAGAAGATGATAAAAAATGACCAAAAAATAACTTATAATTCCAAAAAATGACATATACAACCCATAAAGACAAAAAATGCCCTAACAAATAGAGCTTAAACGTTTGAGTACGACATGAAACGTATAAATTCTAAATGTTATGCGTTTCTGATTTACCAGAAAAAAGATGTAATTTCATCAAAATCCTAGCCTTAGTAATAATAATAATAATAATAATACAGTAATAATAATGTTTTTACGTAGAGATTTGGCAGCCCTAAGTACAGTTATACGAATGACTGGGATCTTGAGGAAAGGTAGACTTCGTTCGTGGGTGAATTGTTTGTGAAGCCCTAAACGCGATCGTGAGCTTCTAAGAACGGGAGCTACAATTTTTGGTAAAGTGGGCTCCCAACCACTACGTTCAATGGATGCTGGCGGGAATGCAACACATGACCACGCGCACTGAAAGCGAACACGCTAACCTCTCAGGTATTCAGATTTGATAAACTTCGTATTGAGCTGTAACATGTTAGTAGTGTTCTTTTGTGATTTTTTTTAGTTAGCAAGTATTTAATGCTTTACGTTATCAATGTAATCAGCAGGATTGGAGTTAAGCTTTCACAAATTCGTCCCAATTTACTATTGCTTTCTTTCCCTGCAACGTTACGAGGCAAGTGGTGCTATTATTTATGGATTTAGGAAATACTGCCACATTGCCATGCTTCCTATATCTTCACCCTGACAAACATAAGGAATTAACTAAGGACTTATGGACTGCAGTTATTTGGTGTAAAACACTAGTAAACCTACAGAAAGCTGAATAAATATTTTGAATTATAGAAGGAATTTAAGGTTAGCCTACTTATGCCTACTTTAAAGCAACTATCTCCAACAAAAGATGGTATCACTACCTCCGTATATGTCTAAGAAAGAATAATCGATCTTGTTGAGATGTTAAGCTCTCGAACCATCACTGACTGTTTCCAGACGGGATTCCGCCGAATACGAGCCACCACTTTAACAGCTGCTGCTGTCCTCACACTTCGTCGTTGGCCTTTCTTTGGGCGACCTTTAATGGATCCAATCGTCATGAATCGCTTGATAGTGCTCTACACAAATATCCTTCAGATTTTAAGCTTTTTTCAGGGTTTGGAAAATTACAGTAGCTATTTTTTCAAACCTAATGCAACGCTATCACATCACATCTATTCGATTTTCGCAATCTCCCAGTCCAGTTTGATGACCAGAAATTGCACATCTATTGCACATCGCTATCACATCTATTCGATTTTTGTAATCTCCCAGTCCAGTTTGATGACCAGAAATTGCACATCGCTATCACATCTATTCGATTTTTGTAATCTCCCAGTCCAGTTTGATGGCCAGAAATTGCACATCGCTATCACATTTATTCGATTTTCACATCTATTCGATTTTTGTAATCTCCCAGTCCAGTTTGATGACCAGAAATTGCACATCGCTATCACATCTATTCGATTTTCGTAATCTCCCAGTCCAGTTTGATGACCAGAAATTGCACATCTATTGCACATCGCTATCACATTTATTCGATTTTCGTGATTTCAGGTTTGTAACAGCATGTTTGACAAGACTTGGTAGCTAAAGACAAGATATATAATTGTTGTTAACGCAATGGTTCTGAGCCTACTTTAAATGCCTCCACTGGATTTAAACTTGGGATGACGCACACAAAAATGGAGCGTGCTAACAACTCAGACTATTCACCCTTTTTTTTTCAGTAAACGTTATACTTCATAAAGTATTCGTATTTCATATTATTACTATTGTGTAGTTTTTTCTTTGTTTTACTACTCAATAATTACACCTTTTTTTTATTGTTTTTTGTGCAAGCCACTATGAAAAGAAAAGAAAATACAAATTGCACCAATTGACATGACAGTTCTTGTATTGTAAGTAATTGATTTAAGTCAAATCATTATATATGAGGGAAGCTAATTTTGAACCTAGGTTTACATACACTCAGCGGGAAAGTTTTCGATCGATGTGTTCTTTCCTTATTTGTTTTTCTCGTGACGCGCATTATCTTGGGTAGATATTCTTTTTACCACGGGTAGAATTAAATCCGAAATCTAGTTTATATATATGTATGTATGTATGTGTGTGTGTGTGTGTGTGTATGTATATTTACTTTACCTTTATACCAGTTGTGCGCCTTTTTTTTTAAAAAAAAAAAAAGCTACGTGCATGCGCGTTTGAAACACTGCGTTCGTTCACCATCAAGTTCTTTAGCTTTCAGCACGATATTACGGCGGTTTCTGGTAGAATTTAATTATTGTTGTATTACGTCATAGTTATTTCGTACCCACATGAAGAGAGAACCCGAAACGAATTATGTGATCTCTGGTTTGTCATTGTTTACCTTAATTATTGTATTACGTGCATCAGCACGTATTCTTGATTTTTCTCTTTCGTTCTGCTAAGTCAGAAGTCAATGCACGGTCCAGGATAAAGAAAAAACAACATCCACATTGTGTATGTAGTGAACTTATTCCTTCTGAGAGCCGCGGTGGCTCAATGGTTAGAGTACTCACCTCTGGCACTTGGGGTCGTCGGTTCAAACCTTGTTCGTGCCATGTGGGCTTTGTGGTGGACAGTCACCGTGTGCGTGGGTTTTCCCGTTTTCTCCCACTTTCTTCTTCATTCCACCAATTTATCCGATCATCATCCATCCGGCCTGAGCCAAAGTTGCCTAAAGGCCAAAAGGAATTAAATTCAAAATTTAAAAAATGTCCTTTTGAGTCAGATTGAATTTCCAACTTTCTCGTGTCGATAACTTGAATATGAATACAGAAAAACAAAGAATAAAGTTTAAAGACCATTTTACTTATTTCAGTAGTTGCCAAGAGAAAATAAAAATTCAATCAGAGTTCGAGAACCGTTCCAATATAAGAAATCATTTTGTTAATCAAATAGATACGAAGTTTAGACTTAAAATAAAGTTATGCAGACTAAGGTAACTATAGTTATTGTCAACTTACGTTCAAACAAATAATACAATTCTCAATTTTTCGCTATAAGTTTCTGAATATATGTTGCTGTGTAGCTGGCACAGATAAATTGAAATTTTGAAATATAGTGCCACAATAACGGAACTTAGTATTTTCCTTTGTAAGAAAAACACCTTGAAGTTTTGCCGCAATCTTTATTTTTCATTACTTTCATATATTTACCTCAGAGTACGTGTTCTTCCCTGTTGTGCATAATTATAAGTGTAACTTGGCTACTAACTCAATTTTAATTAAAACTTCACTGCTGCAACATGCTTCGTATTTTTATGCGGAAACCAGTACCTTATGACAGCATGTGAGCTTCTTATCGCGTAAAGGAGATAAATCAGGAAAGGCGTACATAATAAAATTTAATTATTCTTTTAGGTTATTTTTAAGAAAATGTACCATTAAAGCTGTTACATCACTTCCGTATCGTTATTATGCCGACGGCAAAGAACTTTTGCAAACACAGATACCAAAATGATAGATGAGTGATGACCTTGAAAAAAATTCTTGGACGAACCAAGCTCATCGAAAGAGGACTGAATTGATCATATAATGTGTTTCTCCAGCCATCACGTGACATACTCATACTATATACATTCGGCATATCCATTAAATTAGAATATTCTGTTAATTGAGTACCGGAGTGTCCTTGGTACTCCTGGGCACCTTGGGAAGGCAAAGGCGGTCGAGCGTGGGACTGACCACTTCTTCTCACTTAGTACCGTGGGTCAAGAAAATGTGGAGCGCTACCTCCACATCCCCCATGCGCCGTTCACGGCGCGTGCGTATCGCATAGGGATAGCTTTACCTTTAATAATATATATTATTATAAATGTTGAAGTTTTGTACTACATACACCAATCACATCCACTATTGGAGCGTTCGGTGTCACAAACATATCCTTGTTGATATTTCTTCTCACAGAACCATTTACCTTTGATGCTACTGAATTTGTGTGAACAACAAACGTGATAGCTACCATGGAAACAGAACGAAGCGACGCTAGACTCAGCGTCCCTTGTGGTGAAGTTAATAACAGTAAATTTGAGAAAGTGCCAATAAATGAAGCAGATTTTGACTTTCTGGTGTTTTCAGCCTTGATCTGAAACATTCTGATCTCAAGATTCTTTTCTGTTGTGTATCCAAAATGAATGTTTTTCACTTACTTTTAGAATATCCTTTAAAAAATTGTTAGTAACATTCAGTTATATTCTGTAATTGTTTGCATAAAAACCAGGCACCGAACTATTGATGCATGAGACGACTATCCTGTTCGTGTGAATTAACATGTAGTATACAGGGAAGACGTTTCCGTGACGTGAGCACGAAAGACTCTTTATCGACAATCTTCTTAGAAAACTAAAGAGTTAGTTCCCTGGAAATAGTTACACGGTAACAGTTCTTTTTCTTTCTGTGCCAAATGGTTAAATAAGAAATGTAGTGTAAATAAATGATGAGTTCTTTTTGAGGTTTTCCAATGCACAAGTCTATTGTTGAACCGTCTTCCGGGACATCTTCAGAAGCAAACTCACACAGGCACAACAGGCTCCGTGATCGATCTTTTGAATATTGAAGCAAGTGCGTGAAAGCTTTTAGCTCTTAAACTTCAGTTGGGAGTTCTCAGAAGTAATCTCCCACCTCTTTTCCCGCCTGTTTTGTTAGTTTGATGTTTAGAAACAATTAACAGCGTGATTAATTTTAATCAACACCATCAGCAACTGTGTCCAGAGTGATTTTTATTCTTTTCAAACTTTAAAATATTAATGTAAATAAAGAAATAACGAAGAACTGGTGTTCAGCTTCATTCAACAGGTCAGTGTAACACTGCGCATGACAGGATATGTTAGAGACTCGGTATACCTTGATTACGAGAGGGTAACATCACCCCCCCCCTTTTTTTTTTAAATAGATCAGAATCAATAAGCTAAAGCGGCAGTTGAAGAACACGAACCATAGTACATTTCAACATTTGGCAGAGTTCGAACGGAGTGGTGGGTGGCGTTCCCCCTCTTTCTAAAGTCACGCACATGTCTTGTACTTACGAGTTATGTGCGCTTGCGCTTACTACTGTAGCCTATGTATTGGTTAGACTTTTCTTTCTCCCATTCTGTGTCGCCGCGTGTATGTTTTGTCCCCTCTCTCGAAACGCAAGCAAGTGAAAGAGAGTGCTCTGAGTAGTGCGAGATCTTACAAAGTAGTCGAAAAAATGTTGAGCCGAAAGCTTGTTCAAGATTGAAGAAGTGCTAATTTGTGAAGTGAACGTAGTTTAACTATGAAGTTGAAACTAACCTGCTATGTTTGTTTTCAGCCGCGAAATTTCGCATGAACTGGGTGTCAATTATTGTCTTATGTTAGCGTGAGATTTATTTAACTCGTTCACATTTAGATACCGGACGAACTTTTATTTTTAATCCTTTGCTTCAAGTGAATGAATTGTCTCCATAATACCAGTTCTAGTTTTTTTCTTTCTTTTTTTTCGGTTGATCGGTTCTAACTTTAAGTGCAGAAGATTTCCGATAAAATTCCAATGAAAGGGCAGACGCTTTCTGGACTAAGTGTTCTTCAAAGTGGAAAAGTGACTGCTTATTATTAAGTCGTCCTAACTATTTTACATAAGCATGTTGTTATAAAGCGCCTTTGTTGTTGCTGTTAAGAATTGAAGAAAGACAACACGTTGATTGGCAACCTTAAAGAACAACCGCAAACAGAAGTTAAGTCGTGCTATTGTTTTCTGCAAATAGCCTATTAATTATGTACATAGATGTGCAACGAGAATCAACAGATGAACAAAGAGAAGTGACAGAAGAACAGAGAGAATCCTGTCGGTAATTTGTTAAAGAAAAGAGAGATGTTATTTCAGGAACACACTCCGTGAGTTTCTGTGTTCGTTTATACCAATGAGATTGCAATTGTTTGTGTTCCAAATTAATCAGCAGCCGGAATAGCTTTTAATTCATGCGGGTGATTGACTTCTGAGGAACGTTTAGAGATACAGCTATGAAAAATGATTGTTATGACAGCTGCGCTAAGTGTGAGTGTACAGCTGAAATAACGTATTGTTCATTTCATTATATACGGTGTTAATTTAATTCAGAAAACACTCATGTTCTGTTACAACAGTGTGTGTTTATATGCGTGTGTGAGTCTGCATATGTAACATATTGATAAAAATCGACGGACACCTTACAATATTAAGCGAAAAGCGAGTGACATGGTGATCCGAATAGATACTGGCGGCTATTGGCCATCCGTTCGACAGCAGCGAAGTATTTCTTGGGTCAGAGTTCATAGTCAAGTTGACCAATCATTATTAATCCAACGCTGTCACGGACGCACCAAAACGAACGAAGGTTCCAAAACTTGCGCGCAACTTCAAGCGAAGTTAGTGAACTTCGTCGCGGACAGGTCAGAAGTTTGAGTTGAAAAGAGTTTGAGACAGAGTTCAGTGTTCCATCTTATTTTCAACCTCTTTATTGATGGACATTTAAAGAAGTTTGTTCTTTTCCCACCTGTTTTATTACGCCACGCAGCTCCTTTCTCTCAATACCAAGGAAAGTCTCTTCGGCCGTTTGCCATTAACAATAGCCGTTTCCAAGCAACGTTGTGTGTTGCCACGGGTAACGCAAGTTGTGGCAAAGAAGCGGCACAACGACGGTGTTGTTTCGTTGTTCGAAGTGTGTGTGCGGTGAGGCAGAGGCGGAGAACCTCCAGCCAAGCAGAGTGGGGACTGGAGGGTCGCGGGTTCGACCCCGGGACGAACCCGGAGGCGATGGTGTGCCATCACCTGGTGGCCGCATGGGCAAGATAGGAATGGGGCAGACGATGTGTCTACAAAGAAGTAAGTTGAATTTTTTGTTTCGAGAAAACTATTTTTCGTTCGTTATTATCATGTTGGTCTGTTTAATTACATTAGAAATTCAAAGATTTTATTCTGTGCTTTACTGTATGGTTCAGAAATTCTTTTGAGACATCTTACCTATTTTACACTATACTGTACAGTGCGATTAAAATAAATTGATACAAATATGTACGGATAATTCGCAAACAAGATAATCCACACACGGATAATGGGAGGTTCTCTGTATACGGTATCCAATTTTCTGTGCCTAATATTTTCTTTGTGGAAAGTACGATGGATACCCTGTCCTTTCGTTCGTGTAAGTTTCCGATTGTCTCTACATGTTATATTAGTTTAGTGTTACCCACGAGACGAGACTGAGAAATGTCTATGGAAAAGAGACGAGACAGAATTCTCGTAATATTTTCATATTTTCGAAGTGAGATATTTTCGGGAAGAAAACACCTGAACCTCGTCTCGTGGGCAACACTAAACTAATATAACAGGTAGAGACAATCGGAAACTTACACGAACGAAAGGACAGGGTATCCAT
>JAGDQP010016689.1:0-40058 GCA_022664845.1 Lepisma saccharinum
CCACAATTACCACCCAATCTGGACCAAATATTTTCTGCCCACGGAAGTGAGTATGGTACATGCACACTGTAGGTGAGAATGGTGGGAATTGAAGGAGACGGCGGAAACATTTTTTTTTTATTTTAAGAAGGCAGAAGATACGAATATTTAGTGTTACGTTGTTACCACAATTACCACCCAATCTGGACTAAAAATTTTCTGCCCACGGAAGTGACTATGGTACATGCACACTGTAAGCGAGAATGGTGGGAATTGAAGGAGACGGCGGAAACATTTTTTTTTAATTTTAAAAAGCAGATACGAATATTTAATGTTACGTTGTTACCACAATTACCACCCAATCTGGACCAAATATTTTCTGCGCACGGAAGTGACTATGGCACATGCACACTGTAAGCGAGAATGGTGGGAATTGAAGGAGACGGCGAAAACAATTTTTTTTTTTAAAAAGCAGATACGAATATTTAATGTTACGTTGTTACCACAATTACCACCCAATCTGGACCAAATATTTTCTGCAAACGGAAGTGACCATGGTACATGCACACTGTAAGCGAGAATGGTGGGAATTGAAGGAGACGGCGGAAACAATTTTTTTTATTTTAAAAAGCAGATACGAATATTTAATGTTACGTCGTTACCACAATTACCACCCAATCTGGACCAAATATTTTCTGCCCACGGAAGTGACTATGGTACATGTACACTGTAAGCGAGAATGGTGGGAATTGAAGGAGACGGCGAAAACAATTTTTTTATTTTAAAAAGAAGATACGAATATTTAATGTTACGTTGTTACCACAATTACCACCCAATCTGGACCAAATATTTTCTGCGCACGGAAGTGACTATGGTACATGCACACTGTAAGCGAGAATGGTGGGAATTGAAGGAGACGGCGAAAACATTTTTTTTTTTAAAAAAGCAGATACGAATATTTAATGTTACGTTGTTACCACAATTACCACCCAATCTGGACCAAATATTTTCTGCAAACGGAAGTGACTATGTTACATGCACGCTGTAAGCAAGAACGGTGGGAATTGAAGGAGACGGCGGAAACTATTTTTTATTTGAAAAAGCAGATACGAATATTTAATGTTACGTTGTTACCACAATTACCACCCAATCTGGACCAAATATTTTGTGCGCACGGAGGTTACTATGGTACATGCACACTGTAAGTGAGAATGGTGGGAATTGAAGGAGACGGCGGAAACAATTTTTTTTTATTTGAAAAAGCAGATACGAATATTTAATGTTACGTTGTTACCACAATTACCACCCAATCTGGACGAAATATTTTCTGCGCACGGAAGTGACTATGGTACATGCCCACTGTAAGTGAGAATGGTGGGAATTGAAGGAGACGGAGGACACTATTTTTAAAGTGAAAAATCAGATAGGAGCGTTTAATGTTACGTTGTTACCACAGTTACCACCCAATATAGAGCAAATTTTTTCCGCACGCGCAAATGACTTTAGCACATTAAGACACTAAACCTAGTTGTTGAGAGAAAGCGAAGATTTTTTTTACAATATGATGTACTGAATTCAATGTGAACCTGAATCTGAATCTGAATGTGTATCTTATTTTCAATGTAAATTTTGCTCTACACAAAGGTATAGTTCATTCGAATGTGAATCTGAATGTTAATCTGAATCTGAATCTGAATCTGAATGTGCATCTGTATCAAAGTTGGAATTCATTCGAAAGTGAATGTGAATCTGAATGTGAATCTAACTTCTAGATTCACATTCATTTGAATGTGAATCTGAATCTAGCTTCAGCCCGGTTAGCTACCCTTGAGTATTAACGGTCTGAGTTTTGAATTTCGGGCAAAGGCAGAGCTATTTTTACCTGAACGAACTAAATATTTACAAACACCCAGAATTAAGGTACAAATTTTAATCCTCCAAATAAATTATATTTAAAGTCCTAAATCACAAGATACCATCTGAGTAGACATCGTTCGCATCTGCTAAAAATAATGACAAGCAATATGTATGATAGTCTTCATGAGGGTGTTGACTGCACGTTTCTACCACGAATATAGGACAACGTGTCGAGTTGTGTGACAATTGTACAATCCATTACAGTGACAACTGAGTTACAATTCTTTTAAAAGTCTAGATGGTCCTAGAATTCACATCCATTTAACATTTTAATCAACTTTGGATCGAGACAAATATCTGCATTTCTTTCAGCAAGCACCTTATTGATTAAGAAATGCACTTGCTTTGGAAGAGTTTTGATTCAAGCATTATTTATAGTAGCTCATAGCGAGAAGTTAACAATAACTAAAATTATTTCTTATCATAACTAGTGGTTTCTATCTTCTGCAAGGCATTAACATCATGTTGAATCATTACCAACCAAATACATTACCAAAAGCATTAAAACCGGATATATTATCCGCACGGACAATATATATCTTGGCACAGCACTTAACGCACTTCCTAGAATTCGTTACATCTTTCTTCAACATTTCAATACAAATACAGTGATCTCAATAACTCATCAAACCTTGACTGCTGTTTGCCACCATAACACAACGATGACAGTTCTGATATGCCTAAGAGGAAACGATAACACAGCTTCTTTTAGTATAATTCGTCCTAATAATACTAAATCCTAGGAAGAGGTGTTTGTCTTCAATAACTGTACTTTACATATGGTTCATCACTTACATAGAATTTCCGATGAACTCATAACTTCTTCATTAAAAGACATAACAATCTGATCTAACATGAAGAACATTATTTTATGGCTAGAAATTTGGTATAAAGTTGAGCTTTTAAACTACACCCGAAACATCTTTACAGAATTTCAACCATTTTTCCCTTTGACACTTACGGTTTTATTCGTACCAACGTCGGTACAAAATACACGATTTTATCCGAATTCAAGCGATCAATGGAATTGAAAACTTAATTCATCATATTCTTAAATAATACATATTAAATGAAAGGATAATGGTTTGAAAAAGGAAACTATTTTTTCCTTATGGACAGGGAAAGAATACTATAGAAGACTAGACTACAGAAAGGCAAAACAACACTCATAAACGAAAAGAGAATTAGAAGAAATAACATTTTGTACTCAAATATATTTAAATATCTTCCAAATTTAAATGCCGCCATTTGTCATTCCGAAATTAGTATCTCCCGTTAGGGGAAAAAAATTACAACTATTAAAATACTATTAAAAAATAGCTTCGGTTATGACGTACTTTGTCCCAAATTTGTCCCTAACAACAACGAATTCATGCGCAATGTGCACTCCATACACACTTTCAACATTTTCTGGGAGAAATTTCGTTAGAAGCGAAATATTTAAGCAATGAAGCAAAAATGGTTCTTGTAGAAGCATTTTTCATTGTTAAAGATTTTCACAGTTTTGTTTTATTTTCACAGTCTATAACTTGTTTTACAAAATTTGGTTCCATCCTAGTCTTCAAACAAAAACGTAGCCGATAATGACAACAGTCGTTATGACAGAGCAAACAAGTGCCTTAGATCATTCTAGGAAACGGAAACAAGATTCCGATTGCGACCTTGAACCTTCTACAAAGACATTAAACCACGAGAGTGTGTAACAGTAAACGGTCCATCACTCACATATTTGCATCTTTCTCCCCGCGCAAGCATGTCCCAGGCGTGTGCTGACGAGATAGCGACAGATCTGCATACAGCTCAGCGGCTTTCAGTAACGCAATAACACAACATTTAAGTCGTGAAGGAAGCATGATTTCTTTCATCACTTGTATTTTACAACAAATATCAGACTAAACATTGAGTAACTAACCTTACTTTCTTTAAAGTTTTGTGAAGGATAGTTTGTTTTAATATAGTTTATTTATGCTAGCAACTTTATTATTGCAGAAAAAGGCTATTTCATCACAAACGGTAAATCTGACTATAAATTTTTTTTACGCACTAAATTTACATTGCCCTCATGACTATTTTTTAGCCACCATCTATACCACTTTTACCTGTACGTTTGTCCCATAAATAGTCACTTAGTTTTTGGATGAAGATATTGTATATTGGACAAGGACCATTGCGTGCCGTTATTATATATAAATCGGATACTTCAACTTTGTCGACAGTTCGAAGATTAGCGTCCACCTTAAAATTTTGGTAAATAATTTTGTAAATTAGGTTCATAATTATAATCACTAGCACATGTGTCCAATTCTAAAATAATTATTGCCCTAAAGACATATTTGAAATTAAGTCTTATGTCAAAGTTGAAATAGTTTTCATATTTGAGCCGTATATTTGTTCAATATAAATTATATTTTCCCATTCATTTGATGATGTTACCTTAATGAGTATCATGTCCTTCATTCAAGTTTTGATTGAGTGTATTTAAGGAGCCCAATTGACTATTATTATTTACGTTGCTATCGATATTTCATGTCAAAATGTTTTGGAGAATCTTCGAAAAACTTTGGACAACGTAACATAATTTGAGTAGAGCTTTGAGCCTACCAGCATAATATAACATCATTTGCGCTTTCTCTGAACATTTGACAGTTCAAGTAGAAACACTGCCAAGCATGTTTATGGACAGTCTTGTTTGGAAATTTTAAAAACAATTACTAAGTTCCATTTGTCCACAAGTTTGCGAATTTTGCTTTAAATTTTTTAAACTGATTCTTTAAGAAATTCGATATAATTTAGTATACGTTCGAATATACATACTTTCAAATAGATTTAAAGGCATACTTAAATGCGCGTAATGGGAAACATTTTGTTCCAATCCCATCCCCTAATTTATTCTTTCTCGGGTACTAATTAGTATATGAATATAGGAACCATCTCCTTTCGACGATATAGTAAGAAGTGATAAATAATATACAGATCCCTATAGATATTAATGGATTAGAGACAGAACATGAGAATTTGAATTAGGACGATGAAATAAATAAATATTCAGCAACATTAATTTAACGACGACAATTTAACCAGCGAAAAAATGTCCAATTTCACAAATTTTATGAATAATATTTCATTGGACTGATTTTATGAGCACTGTCCTAGAAAACGTAGTACTTTGTTGAGGATCTTAAACGTAACATTAAAGTAGGCATACCGTTGCCTAGTTTGTTTCGGATATTAAAATTACTAGAGCCTAGCAGTAGCGTTGATGTCGAATTGTTGGAACCCTAGAATAGTTAATTATGTCCTTTGCTAACACAGTAGTTCGTATTTGAAGTATAAATGCCGACCATTTGCGACAGTTGACCATTGTTTTTGCTGTCTTACAGAAATAAAGACGACGATTAACAAGCGGAACATCCGGTAAAATTAAATTTCTTAAATTTTGCGAGCCATCGACGATATTATAGCGGTATAACCCATTGTACTTTGATATAGTGACTTTATGGTGTACAGTTTATGAGATAATGCTTAGAAATAGTTCTGCGCCGATGATATTTTGATAGAATATACGATGATAATGATGATATTGATATTGAGAATACTAATTATGGCCTCTACGATGCGCGATTTATATTTATAGTTAAATGATTTTATGATAGTTTCGAAAAAATAGACATAAATGATGAAGATATTATATTTAATGATATTCAGTGAAGTCTACGATTCCTTTAAAATTAATTTCGCGTATCATGTTGTTTATCTAGTCCATAGAAGTCAAATAATATTGATATGTAAATTCCTTGTAATAAGTAAATAATATTCCTGAAGTTCAAATTTTAATTTTTGAATTGTGACTAATAGTAACAGTTTTAGCTACTATCTTACCATAAGACACTCTTCATTTTAGTCCATTAATAATCAGACAATGAATGATCAGATATGATGAATGACAGTTATTCGAATATTACGGCACTTTTGTTATTCAAGATGCTTATTTTTACTTAAATCTATGTAAATATGATTTTTTGTACATAAGCGGTTTCTTATTTCACTTTCTATCTATCTCTCGCTCCCCTACACATGTTTCTTCTTGTGTAACAAATAAGAAAGTTGTCAAATTTAAAAAAAATAATGTCTGGCCTTAAATTGTTGATTTCGAAATAATAATTTACCTCTTTTACAAGTTTGTTGATAGTAATTTTATAAAATATAAACTTCCTTGTTTAACGCTCGTTAATTACATTTTAATAATTTTATAATTACTATTTTCATATTCATTTATTAAAAAGTAATATACTGGAAAAAACTGTACATGGCAATCAACATTTTCTGCAAATGCACCACGATAACTTTAAATTTCGTGCTAAGCCGCTGTTGACATTTCACCCAGCCAGGTTGACGAGTTGTAAGTTTTTAGAGGCAAAGTCCACGCAGAACGAATAGTTATCAGAGCATACGCTGGTAGACGGCACCTCTTAATTCATGTGACATGTTAACCAAAATTTTGAATCGGTAAAAGAATTCATGACAAATTTAAAGTTGAGATTTTAACAAGTATAGAAACCGATATAATGGCATGAACATAATTTCCAGAACGAATTTAATAAAATTAATTTGCTCACTGATAATAATAATAATAAGAAGAAGAATGGTAATAATACAGCCTCACTATTTAAGATCTCTTTGTCCCTATTTATTTGATAAGTCTTTCATAGAAAATATAACAATTTCAGACAAATTTACTTCCATTCGATCTCCATATATTTTTCCAAGGTAAAGGAAAATAGTAGCCATGGCCATTTCTTAACTCACATGTCGCCAGTCATATTGCCATAGCAAATCTTGATCTTATACTAAGATTAATTCGAGGGGTGACTATCTGAGTTAGACGAAAGTACAACGATGTTTAGTTTAGCACAATATGCGCTTCGCGCATGACCAGAGGTTACAAGACATAGATCGGAAATTACCCGATTTTTCAGGTTGACGAGCAATAAAACTGAGTAAAATTTTGGTTCTCTATTTAACATAAAATCGATACGCCCACATTTTCATTACTCTGGCAACATTTACACCTTTACTTTTAATTGAATTCTCCTACACCTTTACGTTTCTAAAGTTTCAATTCACACAATATTTTTCGATCATTAAAGTATTTAATGAATCGACACTAGTTTCCTACAATATAAAACCTTTCAATTATTTCACTTTCAACAATAACGTTGCGGTATTTTCCGTTTATTTTCCGTCCTGAAGTAAATATTTTCATAATTCATAGTTTTGTATAATTTTCATTTAATTAGCATCGAGTTTTACACTACGTGTAGTTATGAACACGAATAAACTTCACATAATTTTAGAATCTAAAACTCAAAATAGCGAACCATCTTCCGAAATGCTTAATATGCGTTCCACAATTTTGAATATTTAAGGTAACTTCTTAAGTAATACTGCTCGCCAATAATTTTGACTTGAGTATATACTGACACACGACCCATAATCAATAATTATTTCCGTTCCTTATTTCAGTCTTCATTCATTCGAATATAAATACAGGTTTATGAGATAAGTTTGAAATATTGACGAATAAATGCAACTTCAGCGTTATGATAACGATTCTTGAGTAAATATGGTATTTATTTTAATTTTCCCAACTGTGACGAAATTAATGAAAAGTGACCATTAATATATTTGAACTGCATTTCCAAGAAATATTTATCTTGATGAAAGGCCAATAATAAATAGAAATTAATGTTTGTATATAATGAGCAACATTTGAAAACTTTGAATTAATGTTGACATAGTGCATTCTACACATATACAATTGACATAACTTTATCCTTAGTTATATACGATCATATATACACGTAAAATACCTAGCTTACAAGAATTTGATTATCAGTTTTCAGTTGTTTCTCTGCACGTTGATTATCCAATGCTTTTCGTACTCCGCTAACATATTTCGCACACCAATCCGCAGCCTAGTCCTCAACTTTAACCCGAGCCTTACGAAATCATCCTTATGCTTCTGTTTCTTCGCCCATTTTTTTAACCAATCACGTACTATGTCAAACTGCGCGACTCACGGCTATTTCACTTTCACTCCACCCCCGAACATGTCTTCTTATACGTAACAAATTACTTATGCAATAACCAAGAGACGCAGACGAAATTCGGCCTCGCTTACTTCCATTCTTAAATTATTCGAACTAAGCTATACTGATAGCACCACACCGTAACATACGATATTTCTTTTTAAAATATAACAACAACCTTTTGACTTATAATCATAGCTTCTTCGTTTAGTATATCTGGTATTACTTTATTCTTAGCGTTTCATAACATCATTTACGTCAGTTGAAACTACGGTAGAAATTTGAACTTCGATATTTGAGTTTGAAGTGAGTTACAGATTTGCAAAATTTGGCACGAATAATACTCGTGCGTGCTTTAATAACTCGTATAAAAAATGGTTGTTAAAAGAAATAGTTTTTATTACCATCAGAATTATGAAGAACGATTGTACCACTTTAATGGTAATTGATATGTTTAAGTAATAAGAGATAAGCCGTATAATCACTTCACACGTAGAGAGAAAGGTGGCAAAGTTTTGCAAAAGGTTTGGTTACATAATGAAATGGAATAAATATATAGAAATATATGAAAGTAAAAATATAATATTGTATTGTCACCCGACTTTCGTCGCACTTGATCATTGTATGACGTCGTTAAATGAATTGAATTAAGGTTTCAAGAATTGAGGACATTTTGAGCCATTGTGAATTATTGACAAGTATGTGAAAAAGAGAGTGGAAATGAGGCAAACTATGTTGCCAACTGAACACTGGATATAGCTTCCTTCAGATTCAAATATTGAAGTTCAAATTTTACTGTAGTTTCTCTTGACAGCTTGTAAAAAAAGTATTTTTATATTTTGCTCCACTAAAGATATTGGACCTTCAATATGCATAAAACAAATTTTTGGATTTTCAAAATTCATAAAAAAATAAAGAAGCGTGTAACAACCTTGAACTTAATTTGATATATGCACAAAAAGCTTTGATATTCAATTCCTGCTGGACAAAAGTGCCCTGAAAACCAGAATTATTTCTATTTCAACAATCACATTCAGATCACATTTTGACCAGTTCAATTACGTTTTAGGTTTTTCACGCAGAGGACTAAAATTACCAAGCCGATTTTAAAGAAAGAATGGGTTTTGTTTAAATATCTTGTGATAAACCAGTGCGCAGATACTAAATTTTTCATAAATGTCGGTTGACACAAATTTTGGCATGCGCCGTAATGCAGAAATAACTGCCAATATTTGTTTTGAACTAATCTAAAGAAGAATTTATTATTATTATTATTATTATTATTCCACAAGGATCTCCCTTGGGTCCTTTACTATTTTCAATTTTTATTAATGACGTAATAACTAGTGTAAAATCATTGGAAATACTTTTGTATGCTGATGATATTAAACTATGTAAGGCTGTAAATTGATATACTGATAATATTGTTTTGCAAGCAGATTTAGAAGCAATTATTGACTGGTGTAATAGAAATCAACTAAGTATTAGTAAATCAAAAACAAAAGTTATAACGTATACAAGGAAGACGAACTGTTACGTTAGCAGATACATATATATATATTGTGAGTTATGCATTCAGGTAAATAACACTATGAAAGATATGAGCTTATTGTATGATTCAAAACTGAGATTCGACGCTGATATTGTTTAATAAGTTAACACTGCAAGGAAATTAATAGGTTTTATTTTCAGACAATATGGCTTATTTAATACCCCAGCTATATACATATTTCTGTACAAGGTGCTAACTCGACCAAAATTAGAATTTGCTTCTGTAATTTGGAATAACGTTGGGGTCACTCTAAGTAATAAAATAGAATCTGTTCAAAAGTTATTTGTCAGAATGGTTTGTCACAGAGCGAAACTTGATTACTTTGATAATAATTATAACTACTCGCTAAATCTTTTTTTCTCTAGAAATGTTGAAGGATAAAAGAGATACAAATGATGCCAAGTTTATGTGCGAGGCAATTAGTTATCAATATAAGTCGGGCTACATGCTTCATGACATTGGTGTTAATGTGCCTTTATACAATATTAGAAAATATCCACCTTTATCTACTGCTAATAACGAAAAAAACAACTATAAAAAGACTTGTAGAAAATTATAACAGGTATCATATGTTTTGACTCTCAATTTCTCCGTGTATGATGAATGACTTTTGTTGCATATTTGCTTTTTTGCTGTTCTTAGCATATGGTAATAAACAAACAAATAAGTTAATATTAAATTAAATTATTATTATTTTGAAAGGTGTCGAGCGGCCAAATTGCACGATTTTAGATGGCCTCACCTACATATAGCGTACATGAAGTACCTGAAATTTCCTCTATCTACTGTAATATCCCAATTTTCATTTGGGGAGGCATATGCACTATTTTGGGGACAAGCCCCCTTTTAGCTACCCGTGGATACAACCCTGGTGCCCACCAAGCATCGTGATACAGTTAGGAAGCTGCTATGAATAAAAGAGAGTCGCGATGACAGTGAGAGCTTAGACTCTCCTTTCCAAACCCGTTTGGTCAGCGTGGAAACAGTAGACCAATCTCTTTCCTCTGGGGACAGGCCTCATCCAGTAGTGGATCGAATATGTCAGGCATTTATTAAAACAGTATCATTTACCAAAGCTCCACAAACCAGATGCATTGTTTAGATAACACAAGCGAGAGCAATGTGGATTTAGGTCGAGAGAAATCAAATAAAGCGTATTAATTTCTCCTATCCAGTTGATATGTCCTATCTGTTAGCTGCCTTTAACAACTGGACCTTTTAATTTTAATTCCACGATTTGTAACGGAGAGTAGCACCTAAACGAAGACAGTGGGTTCAGCAATCTCGATTTATCCAACAGTTTCTAAACTGGTGTTTAAAACTGACAGGTCCTTTCATTTGGTTACCTTTCTCCATTTGAAGAATTCAAGCAAATAATTTAATTAAAGTAAGTACAGAGAGCCTAAACGTCTCGTCAACAAACATGGCATCGATTAATCTGCTACTTTTTAAACAATTTTATATTACTAATAGAACTATTGATTTGGCTAAATTTATATGATTATTAAACTAAACCTTGAAGTGTATATTGTCTGTAATACATACCATTAGTAGAGGAATGATAATCGTTGTCAGTTTTCTTTTAACAGAACTTTCTGTGTACTGGAGAAGAATCGTACGTACATGCAATACAAACATAGATGAGGGACCTTTGGTAAAACTGGCTAACACAGTTCAGAAAGTTGCTCCGGGCTTCGAACTGGCGTCGGCAGATTTATGGACAAAAACGCGAAACAATCGCTGCCCGCACGCTGACAGAAGGCTGCAGACAAATCGAATCCGCACTAAACTTTTATTACCGTAAAACAGAACTAAAAATCATATAGAGCATATTTTTGTGTCATTAACAGTGTTTCATCGAAGTGTTTCCCCGAAACAGTTGGCAGTTCACAAGAAGACAGTGGTAATTAAATATACGTACAATAAGTGAACCTATCAATGAAAATTAGTCAAGCGGCAAATGCAGAAATTTGTAAGGTTTGTTTTCCATGTATCAGCAACTGATGTTTCAACTGTTGTCTTTCTGTGTTACTTTACAGAATAAACAGTGTGGGTTATTGTATTCCAAGTGTATTGTATTCTATGTTTGGTAACAATGTATGTCATTATATTCCACTACTTTGCATATACAATTTTATTCTGTAACAACATAAAGAACTCCAACTTTCCATTCTGAACAAGCATGAGACTCAGAATTTTGTTAATCATTCTCGGATGAGTTGAAAACATTTTATTTATAGTGTTTACTTCGTGTAAAGCGAGAACACATATTATAAATTCACTGTTCAGTGTTTCCGATCATTTGAGAAACTCTGATGGATAGATCGTTAATTTAATTAGCAGTGACTGAAAAGTACTGTCTCATATAATTCAATTTCACTTTGAGGAATAACCATTCTGTGAGTCGTTTGTTTTCCAATAATGAATCTGTACGAACTTACAAAAGAGAAAGAAACATTTCTTCAACAATAGATTTTATTTATTTGTTTTATTCTTAGTTCCAGACATACTCTTTAACTAGCTAATTGTTTTATCCGAAAAGAAAAGCTGCCTTCTTTTCAGATTGATTTTCCTCGCAAAAGTAAGGAAGATTCTTAATTCTTAAATCTTCACTGAAAAGTTGTTCTCCAAAAGAATTAATCCTGTTCCACACAACTCTAGACCTGCTTTCTTTAAGTTTCGCTTCCTTTCTTAGTTACCTTCAACTTTTTACTCGGATTACTTTCTTATGGCTTCTGTCTGCGCGGAGGTTCTTGTATTCAGTTAATCCTTTTTTTTATTGTTTATAAATCTCTATCTCTCTATGAGCTAACAAATTGTTTATATCTTAGATTAAATAACGTAGCTACGTAACCTGATAAATACTTTCAAAAGGCGTAGTCAGACAGACTATGCGACTAGTACTGAAATCTTCTCCCACCCCCTTCCATTAGGTACACACCTCTCATACTCCGTGTAATTTTAGTGCGTGGATAGACAATGAAGGTGAAGGGTCGTTGCCTTCCTACTTGCTATTTTCTGTGTCATTTTTAGTTCGCGTCGTGTAGTAGACTACGGTTTTGTGTTTGCGTTACTTCCAAAGTTGCTTATGTAGTATAGTGGACGAAGGCGTCGTTTCACAGACTGCGCGACTAATACTGAAGTCAAAAATTTGGACCATCAAGCCAGTACTTGCTGTAAGTGTCAAGTAAACTAGATATTTCATTGAAAACTTAGTAAATGTTGCTTCAAAGTTTATAGCATATGTTAAATTAATTAAAATTAGTTATTATTTGTACAAGTAAAGTAGTCTGTCAGACTACACCCTTAGAATAACGTTTGGTACAGATCACTTTAGTTATCTGGAGTTAAACAAATAATGTGTACAGAGTATTTTAGAAACGGAGGTAATAAATTATAAGTTAAACTCTTCAAGTAGAAAGACGAAAATTGTTGCTTTAAAGACATTTCGACACTTGCATAATTTTCAGAGCTAGGAGTTCTCAGACGTGTAGTATCGCAGTTGCAAATGGGGTAATATCCTAACCTATAGAAACTTGAGATATTTTGGTTTAGCAAATTAAACTAACGTTGCACTATATGCACGGATTCAAAGAAAGCTCACGGTAGAGTGAGTGCAACATAGAGATTTTTTTCTGCATGGAAGAACTTCTGTTTCAATATAATTAAGTTATCCAATAAACTAGCACAATTTATCCCGTCTAAGCTAGACATTCGAACTATAAACTTTCTCCAGATTTTCGTGAAACAAAGTTGATTGGGCAACTTGTTCCGTCATTACTTGTAGTTTATTCCCTAGTAGCATATTTGTGGCCCAACGATTGGGGAATTGCAAGATTTGACACACATGCCTAACGACTTGCCAACAAAAGTACTTCTCCCTAACTGTTTCCTATTTAGACACCCCAACATTGGGTTATTGTTGGATAAAATGACAACAATCACTTTCGTTGGCAAAAAGTGGGAATCGTTTGGACAGACCTTTTATTTAATTTAATAGTAATCTAACGTTGGGCAGAAAAACGTTGAGGTTAGGAAGCACTTGGCAGGTGTGCCAAATCTTACAATTCTCTAACCGTTGTCAGGTCGTTGGCTTCCCAAAAATGCTTCTAGGGTTAGGTCATTTATCGTCATGTCGCACCATACGCTGGTCGATACGGATCAGAAATAACACTTTAAAAAATATCACTTTTATCATGTTTCGTTAGGACGAAGTCTCCTCAAATATATGAACATTATTTTTGGAATACCTTCGGTTCTAACTTCTAACTCTTCTTTTCACCAAGTTATAACGCAATATTCGCAGGACTTGCATATTATTTATATTTTTATTGCTTTCCCAGTTGTACGTCACTGAAGCTTAACCTCCAGCTGTTTTTTTATTTAATTTATATACAGGGGGAAATTCATATAATCGAAGGATATTAGTGAATGTTTAAAAAGAGTTGTGTAGGTGCTCAACCTGTTAAGAATTGCACTAAAGAAGACTAACATCTCCCTAAATATCACTGCATGAGCCTGAGGATGAGTGAGCGTGTGGGCAAATTGAAACTACAGATTATTATAGTGTGGACAATGGCCTAGTTGAAACATGAGGTGGAGGTTGAAGGTAAGGTCCACTCCGAAGAATGAGAATAGTGATCACGAAGGAGATATTAAAACGTGAGTATGAGAAAAAGCGTAGACCTGAGGCTGAAGTTCATTACTGGTAAGAGAGAAACAAAAAACGTAAAGTTGAGGCTGACATACAGGCGTGAACACATTCTCACGATAACAAACGTGCAGATACGAAAGAATACTGAAACACTACAGATACAATATGTTTGTCACATTATAACTGAATAAATGAAATTAAAATGGATCTGTGTATGATAAGACGTGTAGAAACTCTGAAAGAAAATTAGTGGGTAAAAACACATTGAATATTAATTATTTAAAATATTTTTTATTTGCATTGTGTTATAAATATATTTGAAAGTCGATCGTGTATGGTGAGGTAGAGCTTTCGTAAACTCACTGATGTTAATTATTTGTACAGTCTAATTAAATTATCTTTACATGAGGAATTTGCATACAATGACATAGTGAGCAACGTAAAAAGATGTTTCACGTGTAAATAATGTTATAACAAGTCTTTCGGCCGCATGAGTACATGGTTCTTCCTATATTTCACACTTACTAATGAGTTCGATAAATGTTTCCCGGGTAGTGATGTGAGATGGAAAATTTTCCACTATATTTTCTTGGAAAATTTTCAGTTCTAAACAAATATCCACTTTCAAGTCTAAACTCCACAGTAATCTATAAAGTATATTGAATCCATGAATAGAAATATTAAATAACAGCAAATTATAATTTTCCAGTAACAATTTATTATAACTGGAACCATTGAGGTACGACAAAACCGGTGTGCTATCCACTGCGCAAGATTGGAGCTCAAATGTTTCGTACTTGGTAATGAAAAATATACATGCTATTTGTTTCTGCATGTGCCAAGGACAGGGGAAATAAATGCGTCTTAGTTTTTATTTAAATAAAAAATGCATTACAATTCCTTAAAAAGAAGATTTTAACATAAAATAAAATGTTCTGCGCAGATTTTATTGCACTGACCATTCATAAGTCTTATGTTCCAAAGACTCGAAACTACGATATGAATATGAGTAGATGAAATACCCGAGATAATCGAATCGTATTCCTTACATCATGAAAAACGGTGCTTTTTTTTTTGTTTCCCAGTTTCACTGCACAAAGGCATTGCCGGCAACTTTCTCAGACTCTTACAATCTCACGCTCACTCTACGCACAGTAGAACAAATGAACAGAAATAAAGCAATCTGATCAGTTAAAAACAAAATCTTTTGTGCTTTGGGTGTGTGCACAGCCTTCTGGGTATTATTGTTTTACAGCACTCTGTTTAGTAGTGAAAGGCAAATTTGGAAAAAGTACATTAAATGTTTCTAAAATATTTTCCAGAAATAACGAATCGTTAGTTTTTCATTTTATGAAACTGCAGTATTTTTTCATGTGGCTTCTACTACGGTACAGCAATAATGTAAGAACATATGAAAAATATTTCATAAAACAAAAAAAAAGCGAAAATGTAGTCTAAATATCACTGGTCTATAAACTGTACAAATTAAATAAAAGGGTTGAATATCATGTAAGTGTAAAATTGGCTGAAATGACGAAATTGACTCCGAAACTCTGTTTTTATAAGTAACTTGATCTTTAAAAAATGTGAAATCATAAATTTATGCTTCTTATTTACCTGTTACATACTAATAAAGTACGTGCATATATATTGTATGTGTTTGCGTATGAAAGCAAAAGAGAGAAAGAAAGAAAGAGAGAGAGAGAGAGAGAGAGAAGGGGGGAGGGAGATTAAAAATGCAAAATTAATATAAGCCTCAAGATCCGAAGCAGCTACCCTTCGGTTTTGACTGAAGAGGAAACCAATATGAGTTCAAGGAATTAGCCGATTGAATTCCAATCAATGTTCAAATCAAAGGTCTTATATTGAGGTGGAGAATATTTAGTGATTAATATATACGTGTTATTATATTTTTATGCAAAGAATTGTCACTATCGGTGATCTAGACATGCATTATTATATAAATAAAAAGCGCTTCTCTCTCTCTCTCTCTCTCTTTCTATTTATGTGTGGGTGTGCTCAATGACCTTGGAAACTAATGCAAAAATTACACTTCATGGCAGACTTTAAGGGCGGTGAAACAAGTTCGACTACAACAAGATGAAAGGGATTCCCCTTTCTGGATTCCCATGGTTACAAAACTAAAATCTCACTATAGATAACCCGTTCACGTCTCTGTGTGTGTTTGCTGGAAAATTAAAATTCCAAAGTCTTTGGAATAATGTCTGGATTTCCGATGATACCAGCTTCATTGAAAGGTAAATATTTCTATGACAAAAAGGTGAGAGTTCAAAAAGATAAGATAAAAATGAATTGTATGGGCGGTAACAGCACTATGGCTTACGCCGGTCCTGCGTGAGAGTTCAAGTTCCGGATCCTGTTGTAGTGGAAAGAGTCAGATTCAATAAGATCGATCCATTTAATACTATCATAGATATATATATATATAGCTAGCTATATATATAGATAGGTAGGTAGGTATTCTCACCTATGCAGGAGAAATCAACAACTACTTCATTATACATTTAAATTAAACTTTTTTTAATTGAGCCTGCCATTGGTTAGTTTCCTTTGCGTATTGTTTGGTCTCTTTTATTAGACCTTTGTTCCGTTTCTTCTCGTTCATATAGGTAATTGAATCAGATGGTTTCCATTCTGAATTTAAGTCAATACCTCAGACGTAATATATTCGGTGGGTTTCGTTGAAGCTAGTCGTATTATGGAAATGTTCAACTGAACAATGGACTTTTCAGGAGACAGTCTTGGTCCCTAGCAACTAGATGAAAATTGCTGTGGTCATTTTTCTTTTCAGAACGAATGTTGAATTGGAAGTTTGAGTTTAGATACTTTCAAACAAACACCCGTAATTTACGTACTTTGATAACATGTGTAACGACATTCACGGAGTGTGAATTCGATGAACCGTTTCACCTTTATGTTCCTCTTAAAAGGAAAAGTCTTAAACTACATCGTTATTTTTCAAAAGGATATTGCATCCAATCTTTGAAGCAATATTTTATGTTTATAGGTCGTTGTTAAACCTGTAGGGAAAGACATTCTTATAATACTGACCATATACTTGATAACGTTGAAGAGATTCTATCTCGTTTCCCTGTTAGGTTGCTAAGTTCAATTACAGCAAAGGAGATTTTATGTTGGTGTTTACAGTTTACCAATGTACATAAACCTAGTATCATCGAGCTTCTATTGAGAATTCTACTTGATTAAAATTTATGCTTCATGACCTAACGTGTACTATTGGAATAGCTTCAAATTTATTGCGTCTATAATAAAATAGCCATCAGTGGTCATCTGTCCCTTTCCGTCAAATTGATTGGTCTCATGTCAGTTGGAGAATACAAATGCAATGTTGTTACGATAATGATGAAGGCTATATGGCAAATCGATGTAAGCAAATCAATCTTTCGTAGGATTGTATGAAATTGATGACAGTTACATGCCAAATTTTCAAATAATCATGGTTTTTGTTCAGTTTCCTTTGCCTTTAATTAGCATTTCATGAAACGATATAAAGTGTTACGTTTGGTGCCAAGTTCCACTTTTATTTCATATACACTCATAACACGAGGAACGGTTTCTTGAATGAATACTTGTCAGCATGGATGAAGAACGGAGAGCTACGAAAGGGGGATTACCAGGTGGGTAAACATGAAACCGGAATTTATGTACAGAAAAGACTCAGTGATTGGATGACAATGCTAAGAACTATTTTATTCGAAGTATTGGCCATCGCTAGCGATACATTTCTGCCATCGTTCGGGCAATGTGTGGATGCCAGACAAAGAAAAACTGTCCCTCTTGTGCTGCAAACCAGTCAACAAGCCATTTTCGTACCTTAACCTAAGATGTGAAGCGCTGGTCAGCAAATGCGTGTCCCATGGATGCAAAAAAGTGAAAATCGGAAGGCGCTAAGTCTGGTGAGTAAGCCACATCCGGAAGCATTTATCAGCCAAACGTCGCAATCTTTTCTTTGACCGGTTTTGCTGTGTGGAAGTGTGCATTATCGTGAAGCACAATCACTTTATGTTGTCTTTGGTCACATTCTGGTCGTTTTTCACGCAAAGCTTGATGCAAATCGATCATTTGTTGTTAGTATGATTTGATAAGGAAAGGATATTATTGAGTTGAAAAGGATGATTTACTATGTAATGATCCATAACCACTTTACTTTTTTATTTCCAACTTATGGTTTAACACAACTCAATATAGTAAGGTACCAATTCAAAAGGTACAAAAGAGGCAATGAAGGCATCGTACACTTCACGATACTACTATGCAATGCCCAAATTACTTACGATATGAACCACATAACAAAATCAACTTAAATGAAGTTTGAAACGTCAGGTCAACAAGCTGGAAACAAACTTGTCGTGTAAAGCAAAAAGGTTGAATGAATCTTGAATCATGATTAATTTTTCAAAGGCACGAAGTGCTTTGTTTAGGCAAAGGATAATTAAGCTTTAAATTGGGTTGTTAATTTCAAGCACATTTTATCTAGCACAAATCAAGGTTGTATCAAAATTCAAATATACTAATCGTATCGTATCACGTCAATTCTAACAAGGCAAAATCAAGAGAAGTTCAACCTTGAATCAAAAAACACTTCTTTGTGTTAATGTACTACCAATAGATTTTGATGTACAGTATAGAGAAACATTTACATGGTTTTAAGTTTATACTAAATCTATTTATTAAAGTATATACTTTATGAAAAATCAACATATTTTTACAACTATGGAACAACGATGAAAATAACTTGCACTATGTAAATGTTAATAGCAGCATCTACGGTGTCAATAGTGTTTACAAGTGACGCGGACACGGTCGGGTGAGTATACACATGAGCTATCGCAATGTTTCAGCTGCGAGCTTGCAAATTAAATGATTTATGTGACTTTGGTTTTGAAAAGACCTTTCAAACTACACCTCAAAAACCTTTGCTTCCCTGTAGTTCGGACGTTGCAAGTTGTCGATAGATGAATATGATAGTGTAGATTTGACCTCGTCCGGCCTAGACCTTTCCAACGACAACTCAGCAGCTTCCGAGTTCTTGTAATCCCTGACTTGTAAGTTGCTATGGGAAAATGGTCTCCTGCCCTTATTTCAAGACCTGCTCATCCAATCTGTATTATTTATGCGACTTTGAGGCCGTCTCGGTACCTATACCACCTTGCTACCTCTAATGGTTCCTAAGTTGAAAATTTTCAAGAGACAGACAAACAAAACTATGTTTGATGGTAATTTTCCAAACTAGTACTGCAGCTACTAGGTAAAGTAATTTATAAAATAGGGTAAGGTATGAATATAATTTGTGGATGCATTTTTAAAAAGGTTAAAACTTGTCTAAAATTTATTTTGACGTGTTCTGACATGTCTTTAATGCAAAAGGGACAATCACTGGAAAAATTGTAAACCAAATTTGCTGTATGCCTAAAGGTGTACGTTTAAAAGGCCTAAAGCTATAATGATTTGAGGTCTGCTCGATTAAATATTTTAATTAATTTAAGTTGCATTGGTGTTGACTCTCTCTATTGACATTGGCTCTCTATCTGTTGACATCCAAGGTTAGAAGTTCCTAACCAAGAACCAAAAGGAATACAAGGGGCAGTAAAGAATCTTTATTATAGGCTCTATTCTTTATTTCAAAACAAAATTTAAAAATCCCGTACAAAATCTTCAGAGAGATTGGTCAACTACTACCCGCATTGCCTCAACCTCCCGCACGTTGGCGTATCATTCAGCAGGTCGTGGGTTCGATTTAAGCAGCCACACATGATGACTGAGACTTTTCTAGGTTTTCTTCTACCTATCCGGATGACACCTTCAACATAGGCTCTGGTCCACACCTTCCCATATCATCCCCTTATAAATTCGGCCTGAATCTTATATGCATCAAGGCTATAAATAAAATTTAATTACACCTACTATAATAATTTACGTTTCTTTTCTATCCACAGCATCGATTTAGATTGAGACGTGATTTAATTCATAATCGAGTCATAATTTCTAACAAGGAGACTTTTAAAGAACTTGTCAGTAAAATATTACCTAATGGAATGGGAATTTATGAAAGTCTCAAACACAAAACTTAGATTTATTTTCAACTTCAAGGCTCTGAGGTCGATGTTACAATATCCCATAGAAAAGCAATATTCCAATATTAATTGAAGATCACTTCAGCGAGAAATGTTGCCACGTAGGAAGAGAAGCGATAATGTTCTACTGCTCATTCCGGAACGAATGTGAAGCAAAAGTGTCTTCTGTTATTGAACGTTAAATCACAAACAGTTTATACAGCAGAAGCGAGAAATATTGCAAGAGCAGAGTGCTGACACGTGGGAAAAGAAGCGAGAATATTCAACTGTTTATTCTGGAATGAAATTGAAGCAAATGTGGCTTGTGTTATCGAATACTGAAACATGAACAATTTGTACAGCAGAAGCGAGAAATGTTGCCAGAGTAGGGCGTTGACACGTAGGAAGAGAAGCGAGAATGTTCTACTGTTGATTTCGGAACGAAAGTGAAGTAAAAGTGGCTTGTGTTATGGAATTGTAAAACATAAACTGTTTGTACAGCAGAAGCGGGAAATATTGCAAGAGCAGAGGGCTGACACCTGGGATAAGAAGCGAGGATGTACTACTGTTTATTTCGGAACGAAAGTGAAGCAAATGTGGCTTGTGTTATTAAATGCTAAAGCATAAACAGTTTGTACGGCAGAAGCGAGAAATGTTGACAGAGAAGAGTGCTGACACGTGGGAAGAGAAGCGAAGATGTTCATTCCGGAACGAAAGTGAAGCAAACGTGGCTTGTTTATTATTAAATCATAAATTGCTTGTACAGCGTTTGACAACGAATAATCACATAGTTCTCGTGTAGTATTTTGCCTGTTTGTTCAATTGTATGTAAGCTATAATTTACGTGCAATTCAAGCTGGAGACCAAACAGCGTTCTGGTGTTTGGTTTCGAATCTTAAATACTTAATGATATCCGAGAACTGCGGTGTGGTAGAATTTCAAAATGTTTAAATATTTGCATTTCTGTTATATATCTGCTTTGGACGCCTCGATCTCTGAAACTTGCGTTTGAGAAGAGATTGAATTTGTATGTGCAGCATTCTTAACAGATATATACTTCGTTAGCAAAATTTCATGATATGTTTTTGATCTGAGCATATTCATATTTCAATTGTGATTGAATGACAGAGTACTTTGTCCTGTTTCTGATCCATTTCTCGTCTGCAGAGTATTTTCTCACTTGAGATTATATCGAAATGTTTTATTTTTCTGCAGATCAACATAAATGAAATGTACTTAAACTTTACTTCGCTAAATAAAAGAAATCTGACAATGATCTTTAGTAACCTCCCTGTATTATTATCATCATCATATTATTTTACTTTCATTTACGCTTTTGAGTTAAATCAGTATAGTACATTCAGTTGCTGTATCATACAGGATGATTCTCTTGCTGGAGGCTCCGAAGTATGGTCTATAAAAATGTTTGTTTTTGAGATAATATACATTTACTTTCAACGATGCAAAATAGCATAAAGCTCTCCTGAATGAAATGGTGTTGTCCAGTGAATTACATTGGCCTTTTTTTTGTCCCCATCTCAGCAGTTCTGAGTTAAATGTCGCGTAAGAGTGGACACTGACAAACATAATTACTTTTTAAAAGAAAGACTTTCCCAACTAGATCTTCTAATCGCCTGCCGTCTTATTTCGTTGATGTCTACTAAAAATCAAAGTGTACAAAAATAATCCGCGCTCAATCGGACAGCTCAAAGACGTTTTACGCCAAGAGATTCAAGCAGTTAACATCGACATTCTGAGCAAGGTATTCCAGAATTTGGAGAAGAAACACATCATTGCGTTTTAGTTTGGAATGAAACCTTTTTTCAGCATAGATTTTGGACAAATCCTGTTTGCATCGTTGAAGATAAGCATATCGACATTTTCAAGCCATTATCTCAATGACGTAATTTTGTATAGACAAATTTTTTATGCCTTTAGAGTTTAGAGAGAATCTACCTTACCTTAATCGTTCAGTATATTGAACCATATTTTTTTCTGGAACAGAAAGTGCTCAGAATGCCATCTACAAGAGTAACTATCTTCCTTGCGTAGACCATATCAAATCAAATGCTCGTGGTTCCTGAAGCTCATTATGCTTATCTAATACATCAAGTTTTAACTTTCTACTAGTACGAATAGTCATAGATCACTTTAATGCGTAGATGTAGATCACTTCTGCTGAGAAAACAACCTACAAATCCTTAAGTTTTAATCCAATGTGTAGACAACGAATATTGCTTTCGGAGAGCTCAAATCAAAAGTGAAAATGAGTTTCTTCTTTCTTATGTGCTGAGGATACTTTATTTACGTCAAGTTGACGATGCAGTCATGCATTTTCAGATACGAAACTCAGAGTATTTGTAATTGCATTTCTTATGGCTTCCTTCGCCAAGCTTACTGAAAAATAGAATCCAATAAATTTTGTTCTTAAGTTTACATGGGACGGATAGTAATTGAATTAAAATCTAATTTCGGAGACCATCATCTCCGTTGGATGCAAATTACTAATAAAGAAAGTTTTCTTGAGATATTTCACTAAGAAAAGAGAACAAAATACACTTCGATGGTTTTATTTTATGGAAGAAAACACAGTCATTTCTTCCGCTATCTAAGCAAAAGAAGATTGTCTTTAATTATTATCATGTGTAGATTTCTTAAATCATTAATTATTTTATTTAACCTTATTCTTAAAAAATTCCGTTCCATCATGTATTTATTTTGCTTCTTTTTTCAACATTTATGGGCCATACGGGCAACTATAGCATAAACTTGTCCTATCACTTGTCCTATGGAAGGGGTGTATTAGCAAGAAATCTTCTCCGGAAGTGATGAGAGATTAGCATCCAGGGTATTTGTTGAAGAATTATATCGGTATTCGCCTGGTGACACACAAGACAAAGTTTCCGAAACCTCATTCAGTATAGCCCCAGCATCACTGTAAGCTTTGTCTCTCCGTCATTGGCGAAATGAATTTCGAGACCTGAGCCAAAATAACACACGCGCTGAAGAAGTCTAAAGCTGTATACCTTACACTTTATAATAAAGATAATTTGTATTTATATTGTGGTGTGTGTGAGTGACCTCACACGTTTCAATTGCACTTTCTTTATATTCATATAATTTGTGAATTTACTCTTGGTTACGTTTATTATGTTTTTTTCAAATTCCAACCGGTGGGAACACTGGTTTGTTGTAAACTTTAAAATGTAGATATTTTCTTAGAACGTAATCTTTATCCGATATTAGGTAATGGGAAACCACCATCAGTTCACTTTGTCGACGGACCTTACGATCATCGACCTGTGTGCAGGATATCACAAATTATCATTATTACTAATACTTACAGTAGTATTCCGTTTGAATCTGCGGGATGAAGTACTTCCTGTAGCACAACTTCGGGAGAAGACTCTGAGAAAATAACCGACCACGGCCTCTACTCTATATACCATCTCCTAATGTGCCTGGTGGATCGAGGTCCCATAAAGCAGATGATTTTCCAGGAGTATCACATTTAAATTCTCAATATTTGTAGAATAATGCAGAACATTTGGGATCAAATAAATATATTCTTAAGTTAGGCTTCTGACTATTATGTTTTGCGACTTCCAAAATATCCGTAAAATATTCTGCAGATATACTGAAATGATTAGCTATCTTACGAACGTTCGTAGAAGTCATCTAGATTATTCCAGGAAGTATTTTAAGTATATGCTTCCACTCTCGAGACTAAGATATTCGTAAAATGTTCCTAAACCCGCGTGTTGAGTACAACTTTTATTGTGATTTGTTAAGCAGACAATCTTTTCCCAGAGCCAAAACTGGTTACAAGGACAGTGTGTTCTTTTGGGTCAAGCTTTGGACAGGATTAGCGGGTCTATGCATCGGATTAAGCCTAACCTGGTAACCCGGGAGGCAGGTAAGAGGTGTTATTTTTTCCTTTCTTTCCGGGATGACCGAGACAGGGGGTTTACCCCGAAAGTATGAACCATTCGACTCAAAAAAGTTCCTAATAACAGCATAAACATATGGAAATAATCTCATATTCCCGGAAAGAAGAGAAATACCCCATCACGAAATCAGTTTGATGAAGACCGTATCCGAGAGGTGACTCCGGTGAAGGATGGGTCAATCGGGTGAGCAGGTGAATCAGGTGATTCGGGTCATATTTCGGACCTGGTCTCGGGTCTGTCAAGCGCTATTATTTCTCGGGATTTGTCACCATGTCTGGTCATACCTCGCCGTACATAAATATTACCAATCTTTAAACTACGCTCGATTAGACATTTTAAAGGTACGTTATTCCTGTATTAAGTTATGGAATTTCACTTCAATATATGACCATTTTTTTCAAACACTCTGCATATAATTAGTATTAACTAAACAAAAACTACATGTTTTCGCAACATATAACAAATTATTGCTTTATCACATTTACGGACCTAAATCTAACCAAAATTCTATTATATTTCTTAATGTCGGTACTGTTTATAATGTTCTGTACTAAAACACTGCATCCTACAACAACCCCCACGTAAAATGATAGCTTCTCCAAAACCTAAAAATGCGTGCTCCTTCTCTTAATTCCGCATAATATCATAGGAAGTGTCGCTTTCCAGATGGAAAGAGTAACTGCCTCGCTTATTACATTTTTGCACAGTGGGTTGGAATCCTGAATTGCATGCCCAGTCACGAATTTCATTTCCCTTGTCTTGCTTCAAAGGTTCAAAGAAAGGATAATACTAAAAAAGTAAATTTTACTTTTCTACTTTAAGATTCAGAATAGCTGAAAACGCAACACTCGTCCTAAGCTATTAATGTTCCAGCAGTCTTTCACATTTTCTATGCTCTAGCTACTCAAACCTTTTGTAAAATGTAAAGTACCAGCAAAAAATCAACATCACACAAGTTTTAAGGGTATATGTTTTGAAATTCTCCACAATATAATTAATATTTTACTAAGGTCATTGCGGATATGGTTACAAAGCAAATAATATTTTTTTTTATATCAGTGTGACCACCATATTATACTATTATTTGGTTCTTTAATGAAAACTAAATAAATATCTTAAAAATTATCACGAGTAAATGTAACTGAATTAGTGATGAAAACATGCAAATATTTATTTTTCGAATTGATATCCAAGATATTGATCAATTTGTAGCGAAAATATGACTATTAATTTATGAGTATTACTGCATGTAAGTTTTCTGTTGTTTTTGTTTTCTGTAAATTTATTTCTGGTGTAAATCTTATCAGATGTTCTTCATTATTAGACATTGTTTTGCACACTAAAATCTGCTATATCCGGAACTCTTTTATCCGGAATCATTTATTTAAAATATTCGATGAGGAACAAAAGTACAAAGAAACGAAATTTAGTTTTAGAAGTCTATGTTTTCTTCAATATCACTATTCCTTGCTATCGATCTTTTCTTTCGGGTTAAAATCTTGGATATATCTTCAGACGTTTAAATTACTTTACTCAGTTTACTTTTGGGCTGGATTGACCGCTACGGATCTCAGGAACTCAATCAGAATTTGGTTTTTGAAAGCGACAGGTTTCGGGAAGTTTCAAGCTGTTCATAGATATGTGTAATAATTCTATATTCACATACTAGTTTTACACTAGGTTTTCTATTTTTTACTAGTTTTACTAAATTTATACTAGTTTTGCATAAATTCTAAACTTCAAAGGATTTGCAGTCTACAGATCGCAAGGACAAGAAATACCCAGATCACATAATACCATCTCATCATTTGTTGTGTTATACTGACATGGAAAAGAGTGGAATAATGAAAGTCAGCAGAAATGCAGCCTGATGACACATGTTAAATTAATAATTACTTATGTGTATATTTCCCTTGTTCAAAAATCAGCAGCGTTGTCGCCAGCTTCTTGGGTTCAGTGGTTAATACTATGAGCTTTGAATTGGTATTCAAGTGGCGAGTAGATGACAGTAGCTCTGCCGGCCATACTCATTGAGATTTTCTAGAGCTATCCTTAAATTCACCAGGCGAATGTTAGTTTTCCTCCCCAGTAACTAATTTGTCCTTCCTTACTCGTGAACGAATGAGAACCGTTGGACACCATTTTCAAACTGGTAACGGGATTAACAGTATAGGTCTTGGACTGTAGTATTTTAGCAATGAATGCATTTGTGTAATTCTTTTTTCATGAATACAATAATATTGCAGACAACTGGTTACTTAACACGTATAAAATTATAATAAAACATAAAATTAATTGACTATATAACTTTATAAAATAAAGCAAAATGATTGCATAATTCCATTGAGATAAAAATATATTGCAAATCTAAGTTACACAAGCCTTGTAATTTGGCACTGTGCAATTGTCTTCATAACAAATCGTATCACGTGATACGAATCTGCAAATTTACAACATCAAGAAATCGGTACGCTGTCAACATTATAATGTGATTTAACTCCCCCTCCTAAAAATAACAAAATAGTTGTCACTTCAACCCATAGCTGTACACGGTAAAAAGGGTTTCTTAAAATTGAGGAAACGATTTTATTTTCACATCGAGAAACAGTTCTCTTAGGAATGAAATAACAACATTTTTCATTTAATCAAAAATAAGAATATGACGCTTTAGAAATATGATTACTAGTCTGATTTCCAAACTGGTTCTTTCATTCTCGGGCAATGCATCAGCAACAACATCAATCCTCTGTAAACATTGCGGGAACTGCGTATCATCGCCGGAGTTATTGGAAAAACTTCTTGCAAAGAACCCTTTAAACAATATAGAATGCTAACTCTTCCTTCTGTATATCTTTATGAAATAGCTTTACGTACAAAACAAGCAACGATACACTTATAAGAGAACATAAATATGGTACTGGAAGAAAAGAGGAAAACTTACAATATTTTACAAGACTAACACTCGTTCAAGAAGGGTCTAGTCATAAGGCCTAGACATAACCGGCTGCCAACACGTATAAGGAATGAAGAGAACATAAATAGATTCATGAAACAGTTAAATTAACACTTGCTGGAAGAATTCTTACCATAAAATTCCACAGCAGCTCCACTCACTATGTAACACAAATATATTAGGTTAAGTATATATACTATAAGGTAAATCATTATGAACACAAATTCATATTACAAATGTATTGTCTATATTAAAAACTTATTGTTTACACAACACAACATATAAATATCGTGCAATGCCATTTATTACTGACTATTATGATGTACTTTGAAAATCTATATGTTCACAAATCTAAATCGCTAATTTATTGTCTGTATCACAAATATCATTGACAATATTACAGATCTATTTAATATATTAAAAACTTATTGACTATACTTCACAACATATAAATATCTTGTAATACCATTGTTAGTGTCTGAACTCTCTGAATACCAATGTATATTGTTTATTGGAGTAACAAAAGTGGAAAATGAAATGGAAGTTCAAATGAGAATGTTATTTCATTTCTAAGAGAATTTCTGGATGCACAGATAAGAACTTTTTCTCAATTTAAAAAAAAACTTTTTACTGTGTTAATAAAATGAATAATTATTAAGAACTTATGTTCATACCAGCGTTCTAGATTTCATTACGTTATAGCAAACACTTCCCGTAAGGAGACTGATTTCCCATTAGCATGATAGACAGATCCCGTATCTAGATTTACCTTCAAATTAATTTATCATGTATTATAAATAGCAGATTTGCCTTAAAATTAATTTACGATATATTTTGTATATACCTTTCCTGTTATCCTTAACAGTCATGTACTTTATGTCAGCACAATCTTTATGAACATGTTGAAACGCAATGTACACATTCAGGAACAAGTGTCAATATAATAACATTAAGCAAACATTAGGCAAGTTAATCAGTCAAATCAAAGTTCTATTTATTCGGATCGTATCCTGCGCCCCCGTTCATCTACACGCTCTTATCTACTTCACGAGAGTTTAATTAAAGATGGTATCATCATATGTTGTTACGGATTCTGCTATAACCGTTTTAGTCACATAAACTCGTAACGACCTGTTTCAGAGAGAAGTGTAAACTGCTTAAAAATTCAAATGTAAACGGGAAATCACATATTGACATGAACTAGATTTATTACCTAACAGTAAACCAATGTCATCCATTTCTGCTCTTCAACTCGATATATTAAAATAATTTTGTTATCCATGCTGTTTTTTTCTGTATTCTGTTACAACATTGTTTGCTTAGGAAACTGTCAAAAGATTAGTGATTTAGTGGTGTACAATCTTCCATAGTTGCAAATGAAAAGAAAACATTGATAGCCACATAATGTTTTATAGTTGGAAAGGAAAATCACACTTTTAATCAACACCAGAATTGGAATATTTTAAATTGTTAAGTCATTTAGGCAACTTTGGCTCAGGAAGTATGGAGGATGACGGGATGAATTGGTGGAAAGAAGAAAATAAATAAAAACAGGATTATCACGTGTAAACCCACCCACCATATACACACACACAGTGTTTCTCTACCGGAAAGCACACATGACATGGGCAGAGATCGAACCTACTAGCTTTAACACCAGACGTGAGCGTTATACAATTTAGCAGCGGTGGCTAAATGCTCAATGATGAGTCGGAATTAGATCAACACCGATTAAAGTTGTAGTTTTGGAAAAGGTTTCTCTAAAACGTATTCTCAGTTATAGCAGGCGAACTCAAAGATGATATCAAGAATTAAAACTTTTAATTTTGTTACTCCTCGAAGTTTGCTTATATATATATATATTTTTTTTACAGACGATTGTCGAAAAGAGGTTGCAAAATAGATCACCTCAATAATTCGAAAGTCTCATCGAATCACAAAATAATAGATCAAATAAGCAACATTAATAAATGAGTAATGCAAGAAACAAATAAACAAATGAATTTATAGGATGAATTCGTAAAACAATAACTATACATGTGAATTATAATACAGGAACCCCACCCCACAAATGAATAACCGCACGATTATAAGCATAAAAATGAGCTTACCATAGTGACCTGGGTTCCAGATTATTGGAGATAAAAGAACTACTTTTCAGTCCTTATAAATTCTGTTTAAATCAGATAATTATTGTCCGCGTAAAGTAAAAATTGATATTCACAAGTGAAACAAACCCAAACCAGAAAGTTTACAGGCAATTACGCTTCAGCTTCATTTACTCTACTATAGCTCGAATGCATCTAGCAGTTGATCTTAGAACAGTGTATGTACAGTGGTTATTACACTGCTACCATATTATAAGATTTTATGGATTAATTAGTCGAAATTATGTATAACAGAACAATTTCCCTAAAAGTATTTTTGTGATGTAATATCACTTAATTCTTTATTCACTGAATGCACGTAAAATAAAAATAGGTGACCAGAAAATTCGAACAATTACAAGCTCAACATTCCTAGAACTCTGCAGTGCCTTTCTTTAATCAAATAGTGTTAAACAAATTAATGAAATTAATTACTTTAAAGAGAAGAAAAAACGTTGCCTACATTTAGACTACGCTGCTTTATTTCAAATATTTCATTTTGTAATTTGTTTGGAAATAGAGACTAAGACGTCGACAACACGGTGTCATATGTGCTTTTCCATCACTTCATATTTGCCATAATTTTGGCCAAATGGATGGTTTGTGTGCGTCGTACCGCTGAAGACGGTATAATGAAGACGAGCGTACCCTTATAAGGGGAAATCAGCGACTGGCGCAGTAACTGTGAGGAAGATGGTTGAAACGCCCCCAACCTAATGATCCCAAAAGTGGATCACACAGACAAATAGGGTCGCCAGGAGCCTAGAGTACCCACGCAACGCATCTAACCTAACCTCTAGCTCCAAACATTTTCTACACCACAGACGAGCGGCGCAGAAATGCCTTCCAGATTTAAGAATATCTGGGAAAGAGGATTCCAGTTCCTTGTGATCGCTGTAAAAAAATAATTTAGATCGAGGGAGGAAATACCGGTAAGGCGACACCTCCAATCTTTTAATTAGATCGTCAGTTCATACTCCGAAGTACCAGCTGGTTCAGATTAGCGACAGATTAAGAAAGAAAATCGCAAATCTTTACTTGGGAAATAATCTCAAACGATGATACGCAAAACAACTCATATGTGACTCATACTATGTCTTTACTCACTTCGAAGTCTACAGGGTGGCAAAAGACCATGTCTTACCTTTACGTTAGTAGGGCCCACACCTGTAGTCTGGAATCGCAATTCCTGAAATAAAGACGAACGAACACAACGAATGACGGTCGCAACTCAATCCAAACGTAGTGTCATAACGCAAAACGCAAATAATATTTATTCACACAAATCACATGCTGGAATCACTTCATATGTCAATGCAGAAATAACCAGAAATTCGATATATAGTTCCTTTCCCAAGTTATCACTTCTCAGCTGGCGAAAGAATCCTACCACTGGTCTACGGATTTATGAACCGATCTAATCTAATTAAAATCACATCACTTAAAACGATAAGTTTACCGAAACACAGAAATAATGAGTATCAATTGCTGTCAACTTCACGTAACGCTTCATAGCTAATTTCCAATAGATATCAAGTTAAACATTAAATAACTCACTGCACATTATAAACATTACTAAACACTGTACGAGGATTATCAACTAATGCCGTAGATCGTACCTGGTTAACTGAGAGGTTTCTACACTACGTTCACTGAACATAAACTCAAGATTGTTTTCGAAGAAATATAAAAATTTCAGAATTTCAATTTATTGCTCTGAATTTACATATTTCACGCTTTCGGCTATGATAATTTTATCAGAATCGGAACAGAATTACAATTGAGTTGTAAAACAAACAAATTTGAATCGCTGGTATACATTGAATTAAGCAGAACTGAAAGTTACGTAGTCACACATAAATGTCCATAATTTCTGTAATAATTAACAAATTTCATTGATTTTTTCACAAATTATTTCCGAAATATTGTTGTATAATTTCTAAAAGTTTTAGCACAGTATTACTTACACGAAAGAAGTTCTAGTCCAAAATACATGGTAATGAAAGAATCACTTTAACCTTAATAATTGTGTGACGTCATTACAGATGATTACTACGTTATACAAAAGACATTCTGAATAAATCTTAAAAATGCAAAATATTGTTATAAAATATGACTTTTTCATCAAAGAATAGTGGCTGGAGTTGAAACCAAAATTATCGAACCATGTCGAATAAATTAAAATTTACTATTAACATGAAAACGGTACGCAAAGATAGTCGAGCAGACATGTTGCTAATTTGATCAAGAAAGGAAAATATGCGGTAGCTGTCAAACATGGCTAACCGGGAATTTCGAATAGATTAGGAAAACTGGAGACGAGACATTGGCATATGACTATTAAAATCCAACGAACCGATATTTATAATGTAAGAATTCGGTTAATAGCGGCCCCATACTGAAATTTAGAACATATTGTACATTTCGATAAATAATCTCAAAACCAAAAATAACAACTTTGATGAGGTGAAAATTCCGAAATTATGACGTTGAAAAGTCCTGATAGCACTAGTATCGGTTTTATTCTTCTTAATACGATTTAATATATTGCATCGGAATAGATGAAATCAGACAAAATCGAAAATTATACTAAATTTAGTGTATATATCTACCTCTCGTAGACAGGGCTCAGGAAGTACAGTTGACGGAAAGCCCATGCATCTAGTCGCTTCGTCATTAAAATTGGAACTGAACTAACATGGCGTGAGAGAGCAGTTCTCCCAGCAAACGGAGAAGAAGGCTGATTCACACCAATCAGCAAAAAACAAGTCACGAAGCATTGACTAGGGCCAATCAAAGCGTTAGATCCAAGTCATTGCTGCGTGACTAACGAAAACCTGGATGGATAACGATAAAAATCCAAAGCAAAATCCAAGCGGAACACGCTCAAAGAGTCTAAAACCAACCAAAGAGAATGAGCTAAGGAGAACACACTGAAAGAAAACAAAACGGAGACTAAGAAAATAAAAATAAAAATGGAACAGCAACTAGGCTGTTACATGGTAGAGATAAACAAAAAGGTGGTTAACATATTAGGCAAAGGTATATTTGCATTATAGAGTGGATTGAGGGTAGATGCCTACAGTAGCGTAATTTTCTAACTATAGCCTTAGAGAGAAAACTTGTATGGTGTGAAAGATCAGGTCCGTATGTCTTTAAGGGACTGTAGTGAATGTCGCGTAATCTGTCAGGCAGAGACGAAGAAAGTAAAAATGCCCTTAGAAAGTAAAAATCTCTTTTATTTAAAGCCTAAACATAATTTTCCTTAGTCAGTAAACAGTTTAGGTTCGGACTCAATTCCAGGACAGAGAAGAAAATACACTTGAATGGAGTAGTTTTGACTGTCAAGTACTTGCTTAAACTGTATCACTAAAGGTTAGTTCTGCAATCGAACGCTAAACTTCTAGTCAGCGCTAAGTTGAGGCCAACTCTCTTCTTGAGTACTCTCATTGGCCAAAATCAGACTTGGCCTCAACTTAACGCTGACTAGAGGTTTAGCGGTCGATTGTAGAACTGACCCTAAAAAGCGATTTGTGTGACGGGAAACACGGGAAGTGGCGTCTTACCTCGATGGCGTTGATACATGCCCATTATCTAAATGCGTTGCATCAAATCACACAACTTTCCTTGTTTTCTGGTTATGTACTCATTTCTTTGAATCATACTACTTGAATACAATGTAGTCGTACAAGGACATTTGTAACTGCCAGTCATTGTATCTGTTCAATAGAATTTGAATGTCCTTTATGGGCTTCAGTCAGAATAGGGGGGGGGGGGGGGGGGCATGTAGGAAAGATATCGGCGAGGGCCTAGTTTCGAAGGCACCATCCCAGAATTGACGTTCTTTTACTAAGGATAACAATGGTGGCCGTCGTGGGGATCGAACCCAGGACCTACCGAACGCGAAGTTAGTGCTCTACTGACTAAGCTACGGTTGGTCGGTAGATGTTCAGTAAAAAGTATGCTAAACATTAAATAACTGTTTTCGTATGACACAAAACGTGCCTTAAATTGGTGTATGTTCCATTATCACACAAGACAGAGAAATCTGCGTTTTCAAGCATACGAAATCAATCGGGACATTGTAACATTTTTTTTTTTTTTGAAATGGTGGAAATATATCCATATTTAAACATATCCATATTTATTGTGAAAAAGGTAATAACATCTATTGTTTCAAACAGCCTGATAGCAGAAAGGTTCCTCAATCAAAACTCTCCACCTGAGTGGAGTGCCTGGGCTTCGTAACCAGCAATGAAGAGTTGGGAGACTGTCTAGGTGAGAGGAACATTCCATATACACAAAGAATTGGCCGTGCCGTGGTGGTGTAATTGGTAGCATACCTAGCCGACAACTGGGAGATTCGGGTTCGAGTCTCGGTCGCGGCGGCTGTCAATTTTTCTGTGTTAATTTCAACATTTACCAACACAAGGTTTATTGTGAAAAAGGTAATAACATATATCCATATTTGTTTGTCTCTTAGTTATATTACAGATAATGTGACCATGAAGTTTCAAATTTTAATCTCATTATTATTGTCATATGTCTTAATTATAGCCATATTACCCCATATGAGTGGGCATCTTACACTGATGTGTTGAATAATATGCCTTTTTTAATATGTCAATTTAAAGGGTCGTATATCCGCTGTGTATACATTTAGCTTTATGTACTTCTCTTAGTCAGAGTCTGAAAGTTCAATATATATTTGTGCATTTTGCTCTTGTTTCTTTTAATTAACCGCAATGGCTCTTAGACAAAAATGTATGGTATGTTCCCTCAATTAAGTATAATGAATATAAATTTTCTCATCATCAATCTACCTCAGATTATCAATGAAGCACTGGCCCTAAGTTTCTCCTGATCTAAACCCTGAATTGTAGGAAGTCCTTCTTACAGAGGTTTATAAAGTTGAAGACCAAGAGCCCTGTTATCTTTTTTTATTTGGAATTAAGAACAATACGTTTACTATGTAGAAATACTGGAAATCAAACTATATAAATTAGTGACAGTATGACTCTTAAAAGTAAACAAGCTTGGCTTAAAACTTCAATTTGAATGGTGGTTTGTACATACGTGCACTTTACATGCCGTGCTATGAACTGGAAAATTGCTGTAAATTTTTATACTGGTAATTTTGGTGTCCTAGTACTTGTTGCTGCTACTAATGTACCGGTAATGATACTGCCGTAAACTTGTTGTTATAGGCTATGTACATTTATCGTAAAAATAAAATAATCTAAAATAAAATAAAAAATCTAAAACAACTTAAGAAAAAAAACAAAACAGAATCTATTTACTTCTACCATTTGTCCGAAAACGTGTTATGCTATTATAAGCAGCCCTAAAATTAAAAAGAAGGAGACTTATATTTGAGTAAATACGGTATTTCGAGGGTTAACCATTGATACGTCGTAATTACATTTTTTTTGTCACCTGAACACTGTTGTAGCTGTCTTTTCATTGAAAGGAGAAACATTGGCCGACTTCCCACGTGAAACCAAGTAAAACATAGATGTGCAATTTACCTCTAGGTTTATTTTGTACGAAGTTTCAACTGGAAAGTACGCCAATTTTTATCCTTTGAATGAAAAGACTGCAACAACTTCAGGTGACAATGGTTAACCCTTTTTTTGTGTGTGTACGTGTTTGTTTAAATTACAGTTTGTAACTGGTGTCGCATTATAACCCCCAAAGGACACATATTTTGCACCACAATAACGCCCTATCTACATGACTGAATTGTGTTAGTGTCCGCATAGGGAATTCCATATTTTCTGGCGCAAGCTGAAGAAACAAAACAAACGAGAATGTGCACGAGAAACTGTCTGCAAGAATAAGATTTATTATAAACCACAATTAGTTATTTCTCTCGGTCCTGCATCTTGACATTTATTGTTAGTATTGCTTCATTCTGCTACATTACACAGTGAGTGTTTTAACACGCTTCTAAACACACTTCCAAACTAGGTAGAGATCTGACGTAATGTGCAGTCTTCAATTGAAGCCAATGTATAACGTATATCACATGTGAAACGCCGTGTTGGAAGCTCTGAATGTTATACCACGTCAGACCTCCAAATTATCAATTTCTTCCTTCTCTTGCACTTTGCTAATGATGTATGTAAACTATGATCCTGTTGAATTATATTTTAATGTATTTCTTATGAGCGTCTAACTTCTTTATTTTTAGTGTTATAAATCTTAACTTTATACGAGGGCAATTCGGAAATTAAATTCTGGTGAGATGTAAAGATATAAACAAGAATAACACAAGTATGGGAAGATAAGCGCAAGCTACATTCACACTTCTGCTACTTCTGCACGAAGCTTCATCCGCATTCACGCATTCGTTTAAATGGGAAACTAGTTTTAGTATCCCCTCTCAAAAGAAGTTTCCTCCTGAATGGTAAGGTTCATCACGGACATGAGTTCGTTCTTCTTGAAAGCATTGATACCATTTCTGTATAGAACAGACTCTCATGAACTGTCTTTCGTACACAATACACACTCTCCGATGAATTTCGGCCGTGTCCAATCCATCAGCTTGAAGAGATCATCTGAGAGACCGAACTTCGCACTTGGGATATCACTGGCTATGTTGAATGTTAAATAACTGAACACAGCCGAAATTTGTCGGAGAGTGAGTGACGTATACAGAAGTCAGTTCCTGTGAGTCTATTCTGTACAGAAATGGCGTCGAAGTTTTCAAGAAGAACGAACTAATGTCCGTAATATAATGATATTTAACTGTTGAACTGATCATTTATTACTCATGAGTCACTTCTACCAGTTGTAAATGACCATAAAAGACACTTTAGTTTAAACTGTGTGAAAACAAAAACAAGAATGGAACTGGCAAATCGTATCAAAACAAAGCTGTATTTTGCAAATCATATTATGGTATTCATAAATGGAAATGGATTAAAAATATACTCTGAAAATTGTATTTCGTGTGTAAATATTACCGAACTTAGGCCAATCAACCTAAAGATTAAACTGTATTTCGATGTTCATCTTCTAACCATTTTAACAGTGATACGATATGAGAACTATTTTAAACTTTTCTAACAGGAGACCATCAGTGAGATCATATCGAAACCTACCTTGACCTTTCGCGAGGAGAATCTACGTCGTCCAATAGAGAGATAATATACAAAAAAATAGTTGCCAATATTAGCAGAAAGGTACCGAGGTAGGAGCTGAAATAGTGACCGAAGTCTACGTAGTAGAAATGTCTGTGTTAATTCAAAATGTTTCGGTGTTCCAGCGTAACTACCACTGTTTGTATTATATCAACTCAACATACGGTGTTGATATCGGTACTAGATGCAAAAAAAAAGTTACGGCTACAAGGAGATATCAACATGAGTTGCTGAATCAGAAGTTAAGTGTTTTGACGTCTGGGTTAAATCACCAGACAGAAAAAAAAACACTAGATTCAAACAGTATACATAATACCAACTGCATGTGTTGCTTACATGCTTGTAGGTGTCCTAGTGTGACTAATACTTTTTTGTGTTATATTAACACAACACTCGGTATTGATTTCGGTGCTAGCAGCAAGAAAAATCCTACGGTTACAACGATATTTGAACATACGCTGCTGAGTTACAAGTTCAACGTCTTACTGTTTGAGCTAAATCGCAAGACATTAAAAACAGTAGATTCAAAGAATATAATAATCCAAAATATGTTGCTGAACACCAAACACAAACAAAGTTACTTGCACGATTTATCCAATTGTTTAATGACTTTTCTATTTGTCAATTAAGGATCCGAATTCCGATTCATGGAGAATATGTTCGATTTCTATGAAAGTAAGCGATCTAGATGATGACAGACAAACACTTGATGTTCAATCAACACTGTGTGTTGTGTTGATTTAACGCTCATGAAAGTGGTATACGCGCTCGGACTCAGAAAGCTCTTGAATTAAGCAAGGCGTTATTTGCTGTGTAGAACTCGCATGCAAAAAATTGCGACGTCATATTTTTCGTGCTCTGTGGGTAATATCTCTTGACCTGGTCAGAACAGACCGGATTCGAATTCTAGGCCCGATGACGTGATCCAAAACGTGACCCGAATCACCCGACTAAGCCGGTGACCCGTTTCACCTCCGGTGTGTTAATTCTGTCTGCGCTAATTCTTATAAACACTAGTTAATTAGTTTTGTAATTACTAGAATGTTATATTCGCAATAGGTGGAATCCAAAGGGACAAGTCCGGAACTGAAACATTTTCAGAAAAAAATAGAAAATGACCTCCTTATTTAGTTATTGCGAAAGGAGAAATATATATATATATATATATATATATATATATATGGCTGTGATTTATATTATTTATTTATATATAGGCCGGGAAACCGGGACTGTCGCCCCAAAAGGCTTCTGCCACTAACTGGGAGGAGACCCCTTAATTCCTCTTGCTGAGACTTAAGGGAACCGACCAGGTTGACGCCTAATGTCCAATCCATACGTTCACGTCGTGGGGCCTGTTAGTACCCAAGCAACTGCTTGGCGAACGAACATGGATGGGCTGCTCACCAACCCGCATTAGCTGACAGCGTGGTGAGTCAAATGTCAGCACCCCTCCTTTCTTTACATATGATGGTACAAGCAAGGAAACAGCCTCGGAGGACCTCATTGCCCGGAGGACGGAATGCAGCTGGCAACGGCAGCGGTCAGTCCTGCAGGAAGTCGGAGGGTCAAAATGCCCGGGTTTGGACTGTAGACTCCCAGGACACCGACACGGCAACTCGAACGGACCTATAGTGGCGACCCTCAACTGTAAGTCACTTGCAGGAGAGGACAAATTAGAAGAACTGCAGAATGAACTTAAGAGGATTAAGTGGGACATCAGAGGACTATCAGAAGTGTGGAGGAAGAATGAAGAACAGTTGGAACTACCGTCGGGGCACACGTTCTACTTTAAAGGAACAGAAACTGGAAAAGCGACAGGCGTTGGCTTTATAATTAATAAAGACCTGAAGTCACGGATCACAGAAATTGAAGGAATTTCAGATAGAATCGCACGAGTAGTAATAAAAATTAACAAGAGATACAGTATGGAAATTATACAAGTGTACGCTCCAACAACCTCGCACCCGGAGGAGGAAGTCGAAGACCTATACGAGGAGATACAGAAGATTTTGGATAGTAGCAAATCTCATTACAAAATTGTAATGGGAGACTTCAATGCGAAACTAGGAACCAAGCAGAGCAGTGACACGAAAGTGGGAAACTTTGGATTTGGCAAAAGAAACCAGAGAGGAGAGAAGTTAGTGGAATTCTCAGAAGCCAACAGACTGTTGATTTCCAATACATTTTTCAAGAAACCGCCCCAGAGGAAGTGGACATGGAAAGGCCCAAATGGGACCAAAAACGAAATAGATTACGTTCTATCAAATAACAGGGCAATTGTGCAAGACGTGTCTGTTCTAAACAGTTTCGAAATCTCGAGTAATCATAGGATGGTGAGATGTAAGCTGAAACTAAATACTAGACTAGAGAGAAAGAAGCTTATCAGAGGAAAACCGTCAGTTTTAGATCTGGAAAATCTTGGAAAACACAGACAGACATTTGAGATAGAACTAAGCAACAGATTCAGCGCCTTGGAAGAGTTAGAGGATGAAGAAGACATCGATAGCAGAAATAAAATAGTTACTGAGATAATAAGAGAAACAGACAAGGAGATAGCAGGTACCAGAAAGAAAAAAGAGAGCAATATCTCAGAAGAAACTAAACTCTTGATGAAGAAAAGAAGGGAAATGAAAGAAGAGGAAAATTGCATCAAGAGGATTGAGTACATAGAACTAAATAAAACCGTAAGAAAGAAAATAAGAGAGGATGTACGAAGATATAACGAAAATCTTGTTAGAAATACAATCGAGGAAAACAAGAGTTTGAAGAAAGCCAAACAGCAGCTCATGATAGGTAAAAAGCAAATAATTGCAGTTAAGAGACCAGACGGGACCGTAACAAGAAATAAGGAAGAAATTATAAACATATTTGAAAATTTCTACACAGAATTGTACTACTCCGAGGAAGAGCTGGGAAATGAAGATTCAGAAGAAGTTGATGTCCCAGACGTAATGAAAGAAGAAGTGGATAAAGTAATTTGAGGGATGAAGAACGGAAAATCATCAGGATAAGATGGACTCACAGTAGAGATGTTTAAATGGGGAGGTGAAAAAATGAAAGAGGAAGTTGCTAAATTATTCTCTATGTGCCTGAGGAAGAGAGAAATATCCAGGAGTTGGAACAATGCCGTTATCATTTTGTTGTACAAGAAAGGGGACAAAGAACGCGTCGAAAACTACAGACCAATTAGTTTACTGTCAGTTCTATACAAAATGTTCACCAAAGTTATTTTGAATCGTATTGAACGAGACTTGGATTTTAATCAGGGAAGGGAACAAGCCGGATTTCGTCGTGGATTTAGCACAATGGACCATATACAAACATTGAATGAAGTTATGGAAAGGACTAATGAATATGAATTTCCACTATGTTTGGGATTCATAGATTTTGAAAAGGCTTTCGATTCGGTCTCCTTGTCAGCAGTACTTAAATCACTTGAACATCAAGGCATCGAAAGTGCATACATCAAGTTACTGCGAAACATTTACTCGACTGCCACTTCTGTCATTAGGCTGCATCAAGACAGTGAAAAATTTAAAGTTGGAAAAGGGGTAAGGCAAGGAGATTCAATTTCTCC